>JBBPBS010000276.1:4981575-4995462 GCA_037974835.1 Cicer judaicum
TTAATTATTTTGATAGAAATTTTAAAAAATGAATATTATATTCATCAAAAATAAGATTTACGAGAAGTTGTAAGTTAATGATAACTGAGTAATAAGTTATTTTATATTACATAAGAATAATAATTAATAAAATTATAAATAGACGAAGATGTAAAAAATTATAACGTCAAGTACTACTTAAAATAAAGTTTTAAAATAAACTATAAATTAGAGACAAAAACTTGTTTACCAAATACCTTTTTTTTAATCTATTAAATTATAAACTAACTTAGTGGTGTTATCAAACAGTATTTTAGATAAAACCTATAAATTAAGTGATATACAAAGATATTTGCATTTATAATATAAAAATGGAGCAGAGTTCCCTATGAAGTGAAGATAATGCTTTCATAAAAAAATGCAAAACAATTTAATTGGAGAACCTAGCCACTAATAAAAAAAAAAAAACAAACAAAAGGGAGGTGCAATAAAAGAAAAACATCAAATGAAATTATTTTACTATATTAAATTAAAGAGTTTTCTTCTTAAATGAACGTAAAAACTTTTTTAGACTAGGATTCGTCAAATAAACTTTTTTTTTTCCCTTTTTGATGTACAACTAAATCAAGGAACCTCGGGTTTCCATAAATTTTTTATATTTTTTACTTTTCATCTATTTACTTACAAGTCAACTAAACAATAAGTAAACTATTCATAATAAAAGGTGTTAGAGCGACTTACATTTGTTAACAAATTAAATTGATTTTCTTCTAAGTAGACATGTACTACAAAAGGAGATAAATAAAAAAGATGAAACATAAAGATAATAATTTGAAAGATAGGTTAAAATTCACTAAAACTTGAACTGGTCATTTAATGGACATCCACTAAATAATCTAATTCAAAAGTAATATACGATAGTTCATGCCTTATAGTTTAGTAAACTTTAAGCTTTGACGAAACACTCAATTTCAATTCACACAAATGTTAGAAAATATAAAATAGACGAAACACTCAATGTATACTTAAATATAAACACCGTTTTAGATTAATAAATGCATTACTCCAAATATTTATGATATAAACTCATTCATATCACATTTCAAACACCCTTTTAGAGATAATTTACGGCCAATACATATAAGTAATATATGTTTAATAACAAGTATGAATAAGTTGGTATGAATAAGTTGGTTAGATATATTTTGTGTATTTTTAACACAACTATACCAAAATATTATCAGTAAGTAAAGTATGGCCAAAGGTAGCATGAAACATAGGGCTATGTAGTCTATCGGTCTTGAAGAAAATCCATTCATATTAGTAAAGTTGTTATTACTTAAAATATTTAAATCTAACCAAGCATAAACACTAAGAGAGAAGCATACGATATTTATATTTATTATAATATGGTCTAAAAACTCACAAACAATTTTATAATCACGTACTGTCTAATAGATTGTTTGTCAAAATTACAACGAGAACGAGAAGCGTCGCAATTAACCTATTTGCGTGAAGTTCTTACTCTTATCACAATTTTGTTATTTAAAAGATGCATGGTGAAAAATGAATATACACCCGCACGTTAACACACATTTCATCAACTACTAAACACTTTTGTTTCAAAAAGAATAAACACTTAACACTTCACTTTGAACTTATAATGTTATGTATAAAGTTATAATCGTAATATTATTGGTGCTACATACTATACCGACATCATATAACATAAAAGCTAAATATCATCAATTTTTTTTTTCACGAGGCTGATTTAAAAAATAAAAAAATTAATCACTATATAAAAAATAATCAATGCTAATTACGAAAACTATTCACATAACACAATGTCGACTCTATAAAATGGTCAATAAAAAAAAACACCAAATGTCAAACAAAAAAAAAAACAAAGAAACAAATATTAGAGTCTTTTTGTTTCGTTTTGTTAATGCAATTTCATAAATGAATCGTTGTCTTTTACTTCACATGCAAAACATTGTGACCTTATAAAATAAATCAGATGCATAATTAAATAAAAATAACTTTACTTAATAATGTCATTTTATTAAAAGTCACATTAAAACATAGTTTCTATAAAAAAAACACCCCTATATATAAAAACAAATAAGTTATAAATTATAGTTATACAAAAAATATAATAAAATAAATACACATTTTAACACAACAAAAAAAAAGACACATACACACATAAGAGTATTCATCTGGACAATAATAATTAATATTTTTGTTAAAATAAATTTATTTTCAATGTGTTTTATGTTTCCTTTTTGGATTAAAGAGAATACGAACAACGTATTTGCAAAACATTGCTTAATCACGAAAGTGTTTCACATACTTAGCCAACTAATTATTGCACCCTTGTTATCTAACTCGATCTATAACATCGTGGTAAATTGGTATAATAAATTACAAGATCTATTTTACAATTGTTGTTGACCATTGATGGGAGAATAAGAAGAACAAATGCCATTAAATAAACAGCACTTAATACTTTTAATACAAATATACAATATATTGTTTAAAGTTATCATCGAAATATTATTGGTGTCTCTGTGTTATATAAATATCATATAAGAAGATCGAAGTTAAATATCATTGAAAATGTGATGTCACTCAACAAACATTAATTTCCCATACAATGAACATGCAGATTATTTAAATGATTACCTCATACTATGGTATTTAAAAATAAAATATTAGTAATTGTATATGAAATAAATGAAAAATGAAACATTCAAATCCTTTTGTTTTATCCTGTTACTACAAGTTCATAAATGCTTTTTTCGTCCCAAATAAAAGATACACTCTGCAAATTGAATTAATTTCACTAGCTTCACATACAAAACAGTGTAAACACATATAAACGATCAAATGTATAATTAAATAAAAAGTAATTATATTCTACAACGTTTACTATTTTAACAAATTATAGCTATCATGTAAATGTATTGACACAACATAAAGTAAACAATCAAATGAAAAAATAACTCAAAATCAAGCTACATATATGCTTTAAAATGTCGGAATTATTAACAAAATATTGTGAAATCACTCTGAAATAAATTACAATATTTAAAATATCATCTTCTTAAAGTGGTAAACAAATAAAGTTTTAGACGTTCAAGCGATTCTAACTACAGCTAAGTTTAAAATTAGGATAATATCATCAAAAGTCACAACAAAAATCAATAAACTGAAAATTGGTGGAACTTTAAAAAAATCTCATGATAATAATGAAAATAAATAAATTTTATTCTATAATATCTATTCCCGTGTTTCTCGATAAAACATAAATAATTGATAGCAGAAACATAATTACTAGACAAGTTAAAAATGATATAGGTTTTGATAAGATTTTAATAGTTTATTTTCATATACTTGCAACTATTATTAAAGCTACAAAAAACACGCAATGCCATGTAAAATCAAATTTCTTTAGCACCAGTGGAAAAATTGTGATTGACTATCACCCTAAAATATTTGTACTTTTCAAAACTTTTTATTCGATATATATATATTTTCCGTAAAAATAATACGTTTATAATTACTATTATTTAAAAAACTACTTATTACTTTTATTCGTGAGATGAAAAAGCAAATAAATGAACAAGATGAGATTCTAATTGTAATCTCAAGAAGCCCAATCCGGTTTCTTTTGTAGAGAGCCCCTTAAAACCCTAAACAACAAAATTCAGCCGCTGCTGCTTTCCCCTTCTCCCGCAAACAACCTGGACTCGCACTCAACTCAACTAACCATCAAAATCTAAACCTCGCCGGAACACGCCGCCCGACTTCATTCTCGCCAGAACACCACCGTCAGAAACAGTGAGAATGTCCACCTTTTCCCCTCTTTCTCTATGTGTTTTTTCTTTCGTATTTTCCTTTCCTTCTCCTGGTGCGGTCCTGTAGTACGCACGAGGATGCGATTCAAGTGCGATTTGCTACCGTGTTAGCCGCCTCTAAAAAAAGCAACGCACCGGAGATTCGCTTCGAAGTAGAGCTTCCCTCCGCACTACGATTGACAACATATCATGTTGTTTATATCTGATAGCGGATCAGAGTGGCCTGAGACTGAATCGTATAGTTTGTCTAGTGCGATAAGTTTTGTTCTATATTTTTTTATGAAATATATTTATTTAAATAATAAATAAATAATAAATAAATATGATAGCTACAGTAAGTAAGTTATAATCTATATCAAATTGTTTATTTTAAAGTATTTATATTGTATATACATGTAGTTACTTCTTTTTTTCTCTTATTTTTTCATTTATTAGATATGTTAAAAGTGTTTCTCTTAACTATCGTATTTTCTGTGTTTTTTAGCCAATTTTTCCGTTCTATTTTAAACATTATTTTCACACTTGTATTTGACATGATCATATGAATAATTGGTTCATCGTTATTATGCACCGATACTGTAGTTAGATAATTGACGTCCTATTTGGATTTTTCTTCTTTTAAGCAAGGGCTGCACTTTATTAGTTAGATGATAAAATGCAACATATATTAATTGAAAATGAACTCCTTGAGATTATGATAAATCCATGGATATGTATAACTATATGAAAGTAGTTAAAATCTGAATCATTGATTTTGTTCAGCAGTTATAATTATACACTTTTTATTCTCTTAAGTTAACCCTTCATTTTAGATAAGGCAAATCATTTTGTAACTTCTAAAATTTAAATTTCTTTCTTATTTAAGATTATATATATATATATATATATTAATTATACTCATGTTATGTGTTAAATTATGGCGGGTTGTATTATGCAATTATTCAAGTTTGTATCTCAGTCTTGCTTTATTGTGTCCCATGTCATATATGTGCTTTCTTGTTGGTACATTTGATATGTGTAACTCCCAATGCTGTTTGTTCCCTTATAGATGTTTAATTCAAATCAATGAATAAACAATTTTTGCTTAACAAAATTTTGTTACTTCAGGTAAACAATTATGCTGTTTTAAATTTTGATCAATAAGATGAAAGCTATGGCGAAGAAAAAAAATCCCCTGGTGTTTATGGACGTGTCTATCGATGGGGATCCTGTTGAAAAGATGGTGTTTGAGGTACTTTATATATTTTTTTCTATTTAATATTTGTGCTGCAGCTATTCTAATATGCAACCTAATCTGTGATCATCATCCCGGCACAGCTTTTCTATGATGTTGCTCCCAAGACTGCAGAAAATTTCCGTGCTTTATGTACAGGTATTTTAAATTTGAATTTATTTGCATTATGAATTTCCTCAATTATAACTATTGTTTACCAGTTTCCTTTTCCCTTTCAAAAGTTGCATTTTCTACCATCAGTTACACATCCACCAACTAAACAGGTTATTTGACATGTTTATGTACTTGGTATACGCACAAATATTGTTTATGCTTTTTGTTGCAAGATGATATTTGCTTAAAAATTGTCTACCTAATGAGTGATGCACTTATTCCTTCCTTTTTCTGTGAATTTTAATTGTGTTCAGGAGAGAAAGGTATCAGTCCAAATACTGGAAAATCGCTGCACTACAAGGGTTCTTTCTTCCATCAAGTTATAAAAGGCTCCATTGTGAAGGTATGTTATTTTATATGGTCTTATATCTTAAAACTATTCTATGCTATTTCTGTATACGTCCTCTCATTGTGGTTGAACATGGCTTAGCAATGGTCCCCATTGCCCTTGTTTATGCTGTAGGATACACAGGGTTGATGCTCACAAAAGCTTTTCTTGTGAATCTGTGATATAGTTTTGAGGTTGTACTTGCTAAGTTGTTTGTTGCACATACAAAGTTCGTTGAACTGACTTAGTTTTCTATCACCATCATCACAATTTAATAAGCTTCTTGGGGCCCCAGCCAACATTGGATGCATTATTATGTGTACTAACTGCTGTTTTTACTTTTACAGGGTGGTGATTTTGTCAATCGAAATGGTATGTATTTTATCAATATCAATATATTGCATCCCATTTTTAGTTTGCTATCCATTTTTTGATGGTTGCAGTTTGATTCAATATATGTAGTCACTTCCTTTGTGTTTTTATTATTTGATCATTCAGTTGTTGGAGTGGCAAGCCTTGTTCCATTTGCATGTTTCCTGTGACGATGGTAATTTCTTTTCTAAGTCAATTGGGAACATCGTTAACACAGTTCCTTTACTTGAACACAAATTGGCCTGTAATTGAGTGGGGGGTATTAGAAGTTATAGCTTTTTGATTTGTTTTGGAAATTTGGATTAGTGTGATATTACTAATATTGATATCTATCTGGCTGTGAATAGTTTAATTTATAATCTTTGAGTTTTGTGTTCCATATATTTATAGTATTGGAAGTATTGCAGCTGATTGTATCTATTTGGTGTTTCCTATTTCATCAATAAAAAGTTTAGTCTAGGTTCAAGTGCATTTTTTTAAATTTCCTTGATATGTTGATCTTTTCCTGTGTCCATTGATTTTTCTCTTATCCGTGTGCTACATTTTCCTATGTTTTCAGGTACTGACGGAGAAAGCATATATGGCTCTAAGTTCCCAGGTAAGAATACCAAGTCCTCTGCCACTAACATCATATATTGTTCAAAGTTCCCAGGTAAGAAATACCAAGTCCCAGGGTATGTTATATCACGGAATTAACATAGTTTGTTTTTGTGATTTTAGATGAATCACCTAAGCTAAAGCATGATGGCCCTGGGCTTTTGTCGATGGCAATTGCTGACCGTGACATGCTTGGTTCTCATTTTATTATCACTTTGAAAGCTGATCACCATCTTGATAGGTTTGTTAGTCTAATATATTTTTGGTGGCATTTTACTGCCTACACGGATGTTATATTTTGTTTGTGAGTGTGGTTGAGGGTAAAAATGCCTGATTGTAATGTTGTGCTGCTATTTTGCAGGAAACATGTAGTCTTTGGGAAGCTTGTGCAAGGGCTTCATGTATTGAAGAAAATTGAAGATGTGGGTGATGATGAAGGCCATCCAACTGTAACTGTTAAGATTATTTATTGTGGTGAATACAATGATGGTAAGCATTGCTTAGCTCGTTTAGAATAATACAGTCCTACTCCTAATATTATTGACAATTATTCATCTTTCTGGAAGTTGTCTCCAACTCTTTAAATGCCAGAGAATAGTGTATTTACTGTTTTAATTTTCTCTCTTCAATTGAGGTGCTCTGTTCCTGACCAGTATTTCATTTTAATATACTAAACCCTTTATTTGAATATTAATATTACTAGATCGGAAGAAGGTAAATAAATCAAAAGCAGGAAGGGATGGATCTTGCGAACCCAATAGTCATGAAACACGGAGGAAAGGAAAATCGAAAAGATCTTCAAAAGACAGAAGGAAAAGGAAAAGATATCACTCATCTGAATCGGGGAGTTCTTCTGATTCAGACACGGAATCTTCGGAAACTGATAGTGATTCTGAGTCGGATATGTCCTCATCATCTGATATAAGTTCCTCTAGTGATGACAGGCGAAGAAAGAGAAAGAGATCTAAGAAAGATAAATATAAACGTGGAAAAAAAAGAGATAAACGCCGTGACAAAAAGCGAAAAAGACGGGATAAGAGATCAAAGCGCAGATCAAGAAGGTACTAATTCTTAATATTGATCAAACCTTCAGTTGTTACATATCAATTTCAGATTTCAGTCATTTATCTTTCTTGTAATGAATTTACATTGCCATTACATTTTGAAATTGGGGTTGCATGTATTCTCATGTGTGCTAATTCAAAATTTAAGTCATACTTAATTTGCAAATATTTTCAAGGTCTAGAACTGAGTCTGTTATATTTTATTAGGGAGTCCGGCAGTGATTCAGATAGTGACTGTAATCGTGGTTCTGATGTTGAAAGTCTTGATACTCAACAGAAAGAGCTGAAGCAAAAAGATCGTTCTCAGAAAAAAGGTAAATTTTGTAGTAATTTAATTGTTTCTCCAAAAAAATGTGTAACCTGTAGTTATCTTCAATCAAGCAGACATTGGTAATATCTTAGTAGATTATGTTTTTATTTTGTTAGTTTAATTCTTTGGTGTAATATGCATCTTTTATTTCTTTCCTTTTTTTCTTCCAGCTGAAGTAAACTCTCCCTCAGATGTGGAGAAAGATGCACCTACCGTCCATCATAAAAAGGAAGAGGTGGGTTTGCCAGAGAGTAAGGAAAAAATTGTGAAGGAAAATGGTGAGCGGCATAGCAATGGGACTGGAGCTGTCTATAGATCTGACAGAAGTGAAGAGAAGCAACCAGACCCGATGGATGACCAATTGGGCAAATCTCGGTATACTCTCCTATCATGTAACACCTCAATTATTTGTTAAGCTTATGATTTCTTCCACTTATAAGAAATTTATGAGCAGGAGTCGAAGCATGAGTCCTAAACGAGCCATGAGTAAGAGTATGAGTATCAGTCCTAGGAGGAGTGGGGACAGGAGCCTTAGCATCACTCCGAAAAGAAGATTGAGCAAAAGTCCAAGTGTTGGTAGAAGTCCTCCCCGTCCATCAAGGAGGAGTTTGAGCAGGAGTCCTGTTAGAAGGATCAGGAGTCCAAGCAGAAGCATCAGCAAAAGCCCAGTGAGGGGCAGGAAAGGGAGAAGTATAAGTATAAGCAGAAGTTCTCCCAGAGCGTTGTCACGAAAAACAATCAGCAGAAGCCCTGTAAGAGTGTCAAGAAAGAGTGTAAGTCGCAGTCCAGTTAGATCACGAAAAACAATCAGCAGAAGCCCTGTAAGAGTGTCAAGTGTAAGTCGCAGTCCAGTTAGATCACGAAAAACAATCAGCAGAAGCCCTGTAAGAATGTCAAGAAAGAGTTTAAGTTGCAGTCCTGTTAGGTCACGAAAAACAATCAGCAGAAGCCCTGTAAGAGTGTCAAGAAAGAGTGTAAGTCGCAGTCCAGTTAGATCACCGGCAAGAAGCTTAAGCAGAAGCCCTGGTAGGGTACCTTCAAAGAGAAGCATTAGCAGAAGTCCTGTTAGAGCACCCAGTAGAAGCAATCGCCGCAGTTATTCTAGGAGTCCTAGCCCTGTACGTAGAAGAAGGTCACCTCGTGGGGGTAGTTTGTCTAGAAGTGCTTCACCGGATGCTTCCCCAAAGCGTATCAGAAGGGGAAGAGGTTTCAGTGAACGATACTCCTATGCAAGAAGGTATAGAACCCCTTCTCGGTCTCCTGTGAGGTCATACCGGTACAATGGAAGAGTTGATCGGGACAGGTAAAAAGTTTTAAGCAGTTTTGATTGTTCACCCTACTGCTGGTATTGATTGAGTTTTGATAGTTGAATGATAAACTTTACATTCTGTCTGCAGATATTCAAGTTACAGAAGGTATTCCCCTAGGCGTTTCAGAAGCCCACCACCACGTGGAAGAACTCCCCCAAGGTTCTTTCCCCTCATTACATATGGCAATTGCTTTCTATATTATGATTTGTTAAATAAATTGCTTTCTATATGACGATTTCTTTCTTTATTATTATATTTGTTAAATTGTTTTGATGCATAACTTATACTGTTATACCCATTGTTAGTTCCTTTTGCTGTATATATATTTAATAATAACAATATGGGCTGTATCTATATATTATTTTTATTATTATTATTATTATTATGATATTTGTTACATTATTTTGTTGCATAACTAATTTACCCATGGTTAATTACTTTTGATGTATTTTTAATAATGCTGGTAGTAGAGTACACATAATTATTTGGAAGTGTATAATTAGGTATCGAAGGAGGAGCAGGACCCCATCTGTCTCACCCGGCCCACGCTACCGAGCTCGACGATATAGCAGAAGCCGCAGCCCAGTTCGTAGCCGCTCCCCAGTTCGCAGTCGTTCCCCAGTTGAACCGCTACGATCCCGTCCCTCTCCTCGTGTAGAAAGGCATTCGTCATATTCCCGAAGCAGGAGCAGGAGTCCAGTGAAATCCAGGTCTCCAGTTGATTCACCATCTCCACGGAAAGCAAGTAGGGACAGCAGGGGGGGTTCATCATCCAGAAGCCCAGATGGAAAAAAAGGCTTGGTCTCATATGGCGATGGTTCTCCCTACTCGGGCCAAAGGTGAAAATGGTTGGACCCGAAGGTTTTTGTCATCTTTTATGAGGTTGGGGCTTTGATTTTTGAACTTCACCTTCTGCTTTGCTTGCATGCTGGAATTTGGGGATGTCATGTTATTTTCTTTAGACACTGTTGAAAGATTCTAATGTTAGAATAAGTAAGACTACTTGTGAAATTAGGATGCGGTATTTGTTGTAGTGGAATTATTGCTGTATTTGATGGAATTAGGGAAACTGCTATGTTGTTTCTTGCCATGTCTTCGGTGGCACAAATATTTGAGTTGAATTTATTTATAAAATTTTGGTAATGCTTATTAGGTTTGTTCTATAATTCATTGGAAAGTGCAAATCAACCTTCCCCTCTCTATAGAGGGCCTTGGAACAAATCGTTTTCTATATTTTTTATGTTAATATTTGATAATTATGGTTTAATTTTTCATTTATTACAATGCAATCATTTATATTTTTGTTTAGCGAAAACTTCATATTAACTTGCTTTACATATTCAAAATATATTTTAATTAGACTCATTGAACTTAACATGCCTTTTTAAAAATATAAGTTTTCACGTAGTCCTCAATTCAACCATAGTATTTTAATCAATGTAATTTTATTATGTAATGCTAAACAACATCTACTGATGCTATTACGCATTCCCTAACCTCTTTGCTAAGAGGAAGGGACAAAGAGATGACTGAATGTGCCAGCCAGGGCACCCCAAGAGTCAGACAAGGATCCTAAGTAGTGGAGCAGTTTCCAATGCTAATAAAACATTGTAACTATCTACACCCATCGCCTAAGCTTTTTAAATGTTCGACAACTTTCTTTGGTTGAAACAGATACAACATTGAACAAAAGCTTAAATGTCGGCATCATCTCGCGTTTTCGACACCATTAGTGAATGTCTCGCCCTGATACAGTCAGATTCTCATGATGCTCAAGAGAAAGGTCTTCAAACATTGGCTGTCATCACCAAGGTAAGTCCCCAAAACAGAACCTTGCTAGCTCAAACAGATGGAGCAATCCGAACATTAGCCACACTAACAAATGCTATCTCCTCCATTATCCAAACCCTTTCATTGTTGATCCTCTTTAACCTTTCCCTAAACCCTGATCTAAAGCAATCTCTTGCTGATATGGAAACCATTTATCATCTCAATTTCCTTATTAACTCATCATTGTGTTCTCTTGAGTCATGCAAACTTGCCTCCTCATTGATTTGTAGTTTGGCCATGTTTGATAAAAATAAAGCCAAATTTGGAGTGGCAGGTACTGTTCAGTTGCTTGTGAAGGCTATCGAAGACACTCTTATCGATTCTGGTGATGCTCATCATCTTTTGAGTTCATTGACTGAACTTGTTCAATTCCATGGAAATTGTACTTTGGCCGTTCGTGGTGGAGCAGTTCCAGTGATGCTTCAAGTTGTAAAGAGCACCGATAATAATGAGGATTTGGCTGGAACATCTCTTACAGTTCTTGGTCTTCTTGTGAGGTTTGATGAAGGGTTGAATGCAGTGAAGAAAACAAATGAGATAATAAGTTCAATGTTAAGTGTGTTGAAAGGAAGGTCACTGTTGTGTAAGGAAGGCGCAACCGATATCCTTCTTCGACTTTTTGATGACAGTGAAGAAAGTGTTAGAGAGGCTTTGATGTTATCAGAATTCTCAAGTGTGTTGGCTGATCTTTGTGTGAGGGGTTCAACAAGAGTTCGAGATAAGGCTGATTTGTTAATGAAGAAGATTGCAAAGGTTAGCTTAGAAACTAACATGGAATTAACTTGCTCCCTAAATGATTAATAACTTCAATCAAGTTATTGCAAGTTAAATGGTGTCCCTATTCAACGATATTTTCCGTAATTCTGTTGAGAATTATGTATGTCTTTTTAATCTTACACAATTACATCATCAAAATTTGTTGTTACATTCGATTTTATCTTAAACACAAACATACACTCACTCACACTAAACATATATGAATTCTATTTGTCTGAAGTTTGAAAATATGCAAGTCACTGACGTGGTTCTGCTTCCATCTAATACTATACTTTTGTGTGTATTAAAGAATATAAACGATTAGTTTATGTCATCCATTAGCACATAACCTCAAACCCACTTAGTTTAAGTGTCCGTTTAAGGTTTTGTAGATAAATTAAAGAAAATAATAAATATTTAGTTTTTAATGAAATTATTTGTCTCTTCATATAATAACTTCGCTTGTTCAATATTTCATTGCATATATTTCTCCCAAACTAATAAATAGTCAGAAATGTTATTTGCAAAACATAATTAGTATAAAACATTTTAGTTAATATATAAACAGTTAGCCTAAAATAATTCTACACGTCTATACATTTCATTATGTTTAAAGATTCTATATTTGGTTGATATTATACAATGATATTTAGCATTTAAAAGTCACTGTTCACATAAATCATTGGATTAATTCTGTAATTATTCAAATTTAATATTTATTTTTTTACCATTAAATAAAATACTGGAGTTAAAAAAAAACACTTCTCTTTTCTACATCTATTGAAATGCATTAAATGGATTATAGATTTTTAAATTTGTAGTTTATTTATTATGAGATCATTACCTATTTTCATTTATTATACACATTAGATTTGTAAAATATCACTAATAATTTTGGCAGAAAAATAAAGCACATTAAAAAGAATGATGAAATGAAGGAGTAATATTTGCCGTTGATTTTTGCGTCATCCATGGATATGTCTCATATTCTTTTGTCGCTGTCCAATCTCCAAAATACTGAACAGCAAATCAGCATGATCGCGTAATAACCTTTTTGAAGCATTTCTCACAGGTTTTTTCAACCCCAACCAACTAAAAAGCAATCTTAATTTTGTTTTAAATATTTATTTATTAAGACAGCATCCTCACATTCTCAGGAGTCAGAACCTTAAACTTGTGCCATTGCCCATTGGCATACAGAATATCAACGGTGGGTGGGATATATAATAGTTTAAAATCTCTAAAGATGCCCGACACATATGACACACCATTCGAAAATATTACTATTGTGGTTTTGACAAACCAAACCACTATAGCTTATATCATTAATAAAATAAACTAAAACCGTTTCATAACAACAATTCTCTTATAAATTTGTAGCGTTTTTTTAATTTAAAATGTTACTTCGAATTAAATCGACTCAATAGATCATGCAAAATATGATATTACATATGAAAAAAAAATATGAATAGCTTTTGTATTCATAAAATAAAATGATTATTACAATAGTACATATTCAAATTAGAATAATTAATTTTTAACTAGAATTTTTCTTCTTTTATTTTTTTTTTCTTGCCGCCGATGCTGAATCAAACTTATTGTCCCTTATTCTTGTCAATATTTTGTTGTTGTTGTAATTTTCCATGTTATTACTTAATAATGTGGTTCAGAAACAAACTTGCTACTCTTTATTACATTTTTTAACTCTATCTCTTACCACCGAATCAATTATATATATATATATATATATATATTTTAACTTCAAATTTGAGAGGAAAAAAAAGAACATAAAAAAATAAATAATAAAGAACTAACTTTTAAAGAAGAAAGGAGAAGAAGATGAATAAATTGTTCAAGAATTTAATAAAAAAAGAAAAAAAATGAATTATTCTACAATTAAAATTTTCCAAGAAATAAAGTAGCACAATAATTATCTCTTTTGTATTGATTAAATGAAAAATATCGTTACAATAATAAATATAATGAATTCTACTTTCCAAAATTTAAAATGTAAAAAAAGTTGAAATGTCTCTTACACTCCTACTTATACTGTTCAGTCTAAATTAAAACAATTAATTTTTATTTAAATATAAC
>JBBPBS010000276.1:4995472-5063932 GCA_037974835.1 Cicer judaicum
TATATATCTATATATATATGTATATATATTTGGTTCTACTTTTAGAACAAATAAAATTAGTTTTAATATAATTAATAATTTTCAAATTGAATTAATTTTATCTTTAAAATTAACTCTGACTTAAAACTAAAATTCAAAACTCATGTATCTATAATTGATTTTTCGATTTAAATTTATTATTTAAAATTAATTTGTATAAATGTATTTACATACAAATCGAACACACGATAAACTATATAATTTTTCAGAAACTACACTTTTTAATTTTTATAAAACAATGATTATCCACAGTAATTTTGCTAACAGTAGTTGGAAACTAAAAGGCTACATTTCTAAATTATTATAGATAGTTTAGGTAATAAATGGGAAGAGTGAAGTAACAAATAAAAAAAAATAAAAAGAGGAGAGGGAAAGTAGTGAGAACAGGCCAACAAAGGCAAATGAAGAAGTAAAGCAAAAAGCCCATTTACTTTTCTGGGTTTGTTTCTCACTTGTTGAGGTTTGTGGAAAGAACAAAATTACTGTAAGATTCTTGTATTTATTATTTATATTAAACGATAAATATATATATAGCATAAAGTTAATAACCTCTAGTAGGAACGAACGACATCATTCAATTCAACTAGTAAAGGTTTCAACTTTCAACTTCATTTATTTAATTAATGCAGCTATTTTTCTAACTAATTTCGTTTTCTATTGGAAAATGGTAAAGAAAATAAAGTTTTATTTTATTTTTTATTTTTATAATAGCAAAATATTCTTCTTGTTTTCTTAGCAGCCCAATTGCTTTAATCAATTTCAACAAGCATAGATTCTCTAATCTTATTATTCTCTTTGACATTACAAACTAAAATACTTAACCTGCCTTTTTCTCTGCATTTTTTTGATTCATTTCTTGTGGATTCTAGCTCACAAAGGGTTACAACTTTTATTTTTTAAGTTTTTTTTCTACTTTTCTTTTAGTGCTTTTTTACTTTCTAACAATTTTTAAGGAGGTTTTATTTTAGTTAGTGTTATAAGTAGGGTAGCTGATGCAGATTCATTCATATTATTTATTGTTCTTTTTAATATTGTTTTTTCATTTAATAACCCTTCCATTTGTGTATAAATAGATATTGCTAATGTTGGTTTTCTTCATTCCAGAAGCTCAACATAAGCATTTTGGCAATTACCTGTGCATTTACTTGTTTGAGTAGAAAATATGAGCAACAGGAACTTCTCAACAAGTTCTGGTTAGTTGTGATGTGATTCAATGCTATCTTTATTGTCCCACAAACTACATTTATCAATTAAGTTGTTAGGGTCTGTTTGGATTGATTTATTTGAGCTTATCTATTTGTATAGATATGACTTTAAAAACAGTTTGCGAGAGTTTATGAAAACATCTTATGACATGTCTGTAAGCTTGTTTCAACTTATTTTCAAAAGCTCTGTATGATAGTTATGAAAGAACTTATAGTTTATATAAAACAGTTTAACTTTATTTTATCTTTTGTTATAAAAGTAGCTTATACATAAGAACTTATATGATAAGCGCTAAATTCAGTTGTTTATCCAAACAAAACCTTAACCTTTTGTAGAAACTAAATCGTCTAGGACTAAATGTATTTTATTGGTGCCATGCTTTAGGGAGTGGAAATGGTAGCAGGACATTTGAGTTTGGAAGGACTCATGTGGTTAGACCTAAAGGGAAGCACCAAGCAACTATAGTTTGGCTACACGGTATTGGCGATAATGGCTCAAGGTATGTTGCTAACTTGAATGTTGTATGCAGTTATAGCTATAGTTTAAAGACGAATACTCTATTAGAATTGATAGTGGTGTGAAGTATCTACCGACTTTGCTGATGGCTAATATCTGGCGGGGAATCTCGGTGACCACCGTAAGTGAGGTCTCCCCTCCCAACCACATTTTTTCATCCACAAGGCTCAAAACCGAGCTATCGATTAAGGAATCCAAGTTCAGTTCCACTTGGACCAATGCAATGCTGGTCTCTTTATTTGTATTGGAATACATATGAAGATTTATTTGTTTGAGGGAAAAGTTTTATTTTGTATATTGTGCAAACTGGTTGTGCTCATAGAAATAAAGCACCATGCATTTTCTCAATGTTCATGTTAGTGTGCATGGCTCAACAGTTTAGAGTTGGTGTTTTTTGTAATTTTAATATTTGATAAAGTTTATTCCTTTTTATTGGTAAACTTAGTTTGTGTGGATACCTTTTGGTAACCTTGAGAATATGCCTTCAGTGAAATGATGAATTTGTTTTCTTCTAATAAATTTAAGGGACAGAGTAAGGGAATGTCAATATCTTGTCCTCTTCTGTTCAAGTTTGATTATTAATAAGTTCTTAAACTACATATCCCCTTTTAGAAATTTCTTACCAATTGATTTGATAGGATAACACATAGGTAATGTCAACAAAAGAGTTATTAATACTGCAACATTCCTTTTTAAGTATAGTTTTTAGTGCAGATAATGACAACTAATAAAGAAATATACTTAATCTCCTCATCTATATTTTTAAATCATGGTTCAGTTGCCTAACATACCCCTGTTATTTTCAATCAATTATCTCTCTCAAATTTTGTATTTGTTAATTAGGTGGAAGTATGAAAATAACTACAAAATAGTGATTAATGTTATCTTGGATTTTTAAATAAGATAAATAGGACCATTTCCCCCTAAAGTGATAGTTAAAAGGGTTTAATTTGTATACACCGTCAGTGTAAAGAGTTCTTAGACTGTCAGTCAATTACAATTGTTAGATCATTATAGATGTTTGACTTTTATCATAGTTACCTCTAAAGTCATGCCCATGAATGGTTGTGATGTGCTGACAATATATAACTTTTATACTGATAATGCATGACAATTAAACTCTTGTTAGAAATGGATGGAGGGAGTAATAAATTTATTATACCTTCTAGATTGAATGTTTGCATTGATGGAAGCATTGACTCTTAGATTCGTGTATGCCAAATAATAGAAAGGGGACCACACCTTCACTAGCTATGCTAATCACCAAAAAAGAACACACATAGTTCCTAAACAAGTAATAGACTCTTGATTTGCATAATTTTGAAATCATGTTGATCAGTGCATTGTGTCATATAATACAACTTGTGCCATTTATAAACATGTGGTGTGGTCCCAAATTAAGGCAGGGGTATTATAATTATCATGTGTATTTTCTTGAAGAAACCTTATACTAGTTTCAAAAGTCATCTATACTGGAAGAACTTTTAGACCATAAATAGTTCTTATATTTTTCTAAATTAGCTTGTTTTTTTATTATCAAGTTGACATTTTGAAGGATTGGCCTATGTTTAATAAGACGAACTTTATTTTGTCATGCAGCTGGTCCCAACTATTGGAAAGTCTTCCTCTTCCTAATGTAAGAATATGTGTATATTCAACATTTGCATTTTCTTCAGTAGATACCACATACCTGCAGCTGCCTCGTATGCTAAAAATGCAATATTTGAAAAATGTGTACTTAATAAGCAGATTCTATTTGCTTTCTTGAAATTTGTATTTCAGATTAAATGGATTTGCCCAACCGCTCCTACACGGCCTGTAGCCTTATTTGGTGGATTTCCTTGCACTGCTTGTAAGGCTCATTGAATTTAAAATATACACTATTTTCACTTGAAAACAACATTACAAAATTTGTCTTACCAATGATCTATTTTGATCGACATGTCTCTACCAGGGTTTGATGTCGGGGATATTTCAGACGACGCTCCTATCGATTTGGAGGGTTTAGATGCTTCTGCAGCACATGTTGCCAATCTTTTGTCAACAGAGCCTCCAAATAGTAGGTTTTTTATTTATCCCTTGAGAAGCATATTGATGTAATCTTCCGTTGCCTTTTTTACTTGACTATAATATGATTCACTACATTAACTAAATCTATGATATAAGAAACGCCATAATGGAAATCATGGCAGAAGTTATGAAAACCATAAATATGGCATAAATCTCTGTACACTTTTTCTGTTGATAAGGTGTTAAGAGTTTCATATTGAATAAAGTGACTAAAGTAGTGTACTTAGTTATTTAAGAAATTAGAGCTAAGCCACATTTTACATTTATAATTTTAGATTATATACCTGTAACTGTTATTACTAAATTTAATGTGCTTGTAATTTGACTTGGATTCTACTTCTCACTGTACAGTCAAACTTGGTATTGGTGGCTTCAGTAATGGTGCTGCAACTGCACTTCACTCAGCAACATGCCATGTTTTAGGACACTATGGGAATGGAAACACTTATCCTATCAACTTAAGTGCAATTGTTTCTCTAAGTGGATGGCTTCCTTGTTCAAGGTTTGGTTTCTACCATATGTCAATGAAGGAGTACATTAGTAACTACAGTAACAATAAGGCACATCACCCATATTTTCCTTTTCTTTAAGCTATATTTTATATACATAACTCAGAAGGTGTTTATTGATATAGGACCATGAAAAACCAGATTCAAGGATCACGTGATGGCATAAGGCGCGCAGCATCGTTGCCTTTATTTCTCTGCCATGGAAGGGGTATTTACAATTTTTTATCACTTTTCATTGAAACTTCAAATTTAAAATGTTAAAATCTTTTCCATTGCTATTAATTTCGGTATGAAAACATGATCGTTTCATAATTTTACTGGTTAATATAGTTCCTGTGCTGTGTGCTCAAAGGATACTAATTCGTCACATGTTGCACCTATCAATCTAAATGGAAATATTCTTTTAATGACATGTCAACATCTTCATCTGGTTCAACTTTGACATTTTTCTGATTTATGCGAATAATCAAACTTCCAACAAGTTTATTTCACCGTTTTCACATGTATAGAAAGTCTTTATAAAACGCTGGATTGTTAGTAGCCACAGTTATCTTTGCTTTCTTCTGTTAAATGTAATTCAAGCTTCAAAGTTGTATGATACAATCTTAAATCATGCAATAGGGAACTGACTCCATACCTTATCGTCACGATATATATCTTGAATTGTTTTTGTAGCTGATGATGTAGTTGCACATGAACATGGTGAGAATTCTGCAAGGACTTTAAGCTCAGCTGGATTCCAGAATCTTATATTTAGAAGCTACAATGGGTATTCAACTTATTTTTATTTTTCTTCTAAAAAGTGGAAATGATATTTGTGTATGACATGAAATCTATGAAGCACTAACACAGACATCAGAGACACAACACTGAAATTGACATGTAGACACTAGTAATAATTTTAAAAAGAAAGTGGTTGAGTATAACCATACGTGTTAGTTTCGACCACTTTTATTCAAAGTGATGGTGCTGCATAGCATGAAATTAGTCTAATATATTGTTGTTTTGCAGGTTGGGTCACTATACAGTCCCTGAAGAGACTGATGAAGTTTGCAGATGGCTAACTGCAAATTTGGTACTTGAGGGGTTTCGGTTGAACTAGAGAAACTAAAGCTCAATCATCATGCCATGTCATAGATATAATAGAAGCATACTTTTTAATTTAAGCAATGGAAAAAGGGGTTATAAAATAGATAGTGGTGTGGTGGGGGGGGGGGGGTATATTGGTACTAAATAATGGTATAGCCACTTCATTCTCTCTCCTATTATCTTTGGCACTAAATAAAACTTTTATATTTTTATATATGTTGCTTTTTGTATTTCTATTCTGTCTTGGAGACAAAAATGTAATAAGCCAAAGGAGAATAAAACGAGTGCTAGAGTTCATTACATTATTATATCATTGGCATTTTACCCGGATGTTAGATTTTGAGTGAGTCCCTATCTCTCTACCTATCACGAGTAGTGTTTATTAGAGGGTGCAAAAAGCAAGTCAGTGTAGGCATAGTTAAAGACCCAAGAAATAAAGAACTATCTACCATTTCTGCCAATTCTAAACAAGTTAAAAATTCATCTCTAGTGAGACATATAATTTGTGTACAGCGTTTGTTTTGTTCCGCAGTATGAAAAATTGATTTTAAATGAATTGATCTTTTAAAATTGATTCTAGTTAAAGTGGTCAATGAATTGATTGAAAATATTCGAGTTCAACTCTAGTTACTAAAGCTCATTTTCATTAAAATCCGATCATTTTGCCTACTTTGTTATACTTTGAAGCATGTCAATTGATTTTTTATTTTTTGCATCCCGTAATTTTAAATATATATATTATTTTTAGTCTTTCGGACAAAGGCTTAACTAATTTTTATGTGAATATATATTATTTTTGTGTAAGGATATTTTGGTTTAAAAAAAAAAACTAAACACACTTCTTTTTTTTTTCTCTCATTCTTTTCTTGTATTAGATAATATATTAAATCTATCCTATTTCTCTTTTCATACCCTCTCTCACATATATTTATGTGAACAATTAATTGTTAGTTGAAACTCACTAACCTTTTCAATCCAATATGTTGGTTTGAACGGTGTTAGATTAGAGATGTATACACATCTAGACAAAAATTAAAATTGAAAAACAAATGGGATAAAAGAAGGTACAAAATCAAGCCCACTTGAGACATTAGCTTCCTCTGTACTCGATTTGGGCCATCCAAACATCATTTGATGGAGCTTATGTTTGTTGGGCATAACCCAATATTTTAGCCAATATACAAAAAGACCTTAGTAAGGTAAGCAACCAGATCAATGCAATGAATGACTTTGTTCATCTACTTATAAATTTATACACAATAGATGTTTTAAATTTGTGCAATGTCCGAGTCTCGTTTTTTTTTTTTCATTTTCTATTTCTCTCTTTGTTTTATTCCTAGAGACTATAGATAATATTAGCAACCCAAATATTTCTACTTAAAGATTGTGATATAAATTCAGTTTTTTAATTGAATAAAAGAAATAAAATTGTAAAAGAATAATTTAAATGATCAAAATATAATATTAAAATAAAAAATGATCACGTCGAAATTTGACTTATCTAAAGTAGTGATCATCTATATATAGGGTGATAATATATATATATATATATATATATATATATATTTAAACAAAATTTTATGCAAATATGTATTAGTGTTTAATAATAACTGGCTAATTGTTCGTAATTCATGAGTTTGAATTTGAATTTAAAAGATAAAAAGTAGTGTTTTTTCTAGTACAAGTTATACACACACTATAATAGAATGACCCTATATATCACAATCTATTCAAAACAAAGCTTAACAAATAATTTATCAATAACTATTAGTGTTTAATAATAACTGACCATAATTTATATTTATAATAATTTCCAATAATTTATTATGTCAATCTATTTTGATGAATTAAAATAATTAATCTAATATATTATGTTAATTGCATCGTGTATGGTGAAATTCCATTCTCTTTAAAATAAAAGTTATACTATAAAGATATGGATGGTCTAAATAACACTAGAGAATTGAGAGATCGATGTTGTCTAAAGCTAGCTTGTGCACTAATTAAAGATCAAAGAAGGTGAACATTTTGGTAGAAAACCGTGTAAATTATCAAAGGATTGGACATTAATTTGGGGACTCTCAGAGCATATTATAAAAGATATTGGAGGTCTAAAAAGTAAAAAGAAAAGAAAAAACTTTTATCATTCTGATGGCGTCACTCACGTCTTTCTTCCAAACTCACGTGCATGCAACCATAAAAAAACAAATTAGTATGTACTGACTAACACATATACGTATTTTTCTCATTTTGAATAATTGCAATTAGTTATATATGTGTACATTAAACTCTCAAGACAAATTGGGAAACAATTATAACTAGAGTATATTAGAAGATTAAATACATTTTTTATTTTATAAAATTTTAACTTTTTAATTTTAGTCACCATTAAATACAATATTTTATCCTTATAAAAATATTACATCATGCAGTTTTAGTCTATGTTGTTTAGTCAATATATTTTTTTTTAATGATTTTTTTGCAGTTATGTTTATAATATTATAAAAAACTTAGTTTATAAAAAATAATTTCAAAACTTGATTTTTAGATCCATATTGTTGTTATTTTTATATTTAAACAAAATCATATTTAATTCATATAAAATTAAAAAATTCCAAATTTTTGTGAAATATATTTATATAATGTTCTAAATATATTTGTAAAAATTATTCAATAATTTTAAAATTAAAGAACAATTAATCATGTTTGTTTCATTTAAGACTAAAATTAATTATTGAATAATTTTATAATGATTAATTTTTTTTTTGAAAGGACTAATATTAAAAGATTCAAAATTTACTGAAATTAAAAACTTTTTCAACACTATATATGTAAGAAAACTATATTGGTTGCATGCATGTAGATTGAATATATTAAAATTTAGAATTACATATCCATGCATTTACATGTAGACGTAGGTTATCTAGGTAATAATAAGACACAAAAGCATAGGCTTCGTTTCAAAAGTATATTGGAGTAATACGTATGTGTAGTTAATTTATTTAGGCCCTTTTTTGCAATATTTTAAATATGCTGAATGCACTAAAAAAATGAGAATCATACTAGTAAGATTGAATAAATAAAAAAGAAAAAAAAGAAAAAAAAAGAGTAGTATGATATTGATATATATACGTTAGGTGTCCATGGGTTTGATGATGTGGTGATGCATGGAATGGAAGCATTTCCCAATGAGAGAATCGAATCAGTACTCTCCCAACCACTTCTTTCTTTTTGCTTTCACAGCTTGATGCAGCCTTCTTTACCATTCTCCAAGAAAAATGGTGGGTGATTTTTATTAATTTTAATTAATATTTTTTTATTTTGGGGGATTTTCCTTGCTATTGTATTTTATTTTTCCTCACAAAAGAAAGAGAAAGGAAAAGGAAGACATGACAGCGAAAAAGGCATATAAGTGTAACGAAGGGGAAAAAAAGAAAAAGAAAAAAAGATGGTCAAAATTTGAACCTTGAAGACTTCTCTTCCATCATTCATCTTCGATTATCTTTATCGAAACTATACCATGTTTTGTTTGCTCTTTTTTTTTTTTATATATATATATATATATTTTTATGTTTTTGAATTATATTCCTTCAATTCCAATCGACATTTAGTCATGAATGAATAAATGAGAGAATCGTTTCTCTTTCTTCACTAAGGTAAGGACGACGTTCCTTGAAGTAATTGCCATGCAACCTTTTGCTTTTACTTCGTTTACGTCTTGGACCTATACACATTTTTGGAAAATATGTTCACTTCACATAAATATCTATTTTTATTTATTTTATTTATCATATACATTTTCTTTGAGAGAGGGAGAGAAATTCAAATTTCAGTATCTCTTTCACTTTTTGCCAAAAAAGATGAGATGTTTATACTACAATACATTAATAAAATTAGACTTTTTGCCTTTCATAAAAAACTACAAGAACAACCGTGTAACACATATACAAGCATCTCATGTACTTATCTATACCAAAAATAATAGTTCTTCAATTTGTGTAGACTTGTTTCTTAGACTATAGGATGAATACTATTTTAATTATACCATGTTTATTTGTAAATATAATTTAATAAGATAGTTTGATTGATTAACTAAGAGGCGCCAAATAAATTATAAATAGAAGGTCTAGAGTTTAAATTCAAGAAAATTAATTTAACTGTTAATTTTTTAAAAAGTATTTAGCAATAATACATTTATTTTCCTTACAAATAGAAGTTATATTTAAGGACAAATATTTTGATATATAAACACATTTTTTATATATTTTGAGCCCAAAATATGATTCCTACTATTATGATGACTTTTATTATAAGAAAAATACTATGACAAATTAAAAAATATAATAAATAAGACTATAATTAACTCACAAATTCGAACCATATCTTAATATTCAATATAACAATAATTACTAATACAATTATAATTTAATTACAATATAATGATAACTTTAATATATATGCCTTCTCGGTTTTCAATGGTTCGGATAAAGGTCAATATGTGGTAAAAAAAAAAAATGTGTGGTTCACTATTTGGGACCACTTAGAAAGACTAGTGTTTTGATGTCTTAACGGTACTATACATAGACATCTATATTACTCCCAACAATTCTCTTTTTTTAATAAGCATATTACTCCCAACATTAATTTATGTAGTATCTTTTTTCTTCTATACACATCTTCTTTTCTTTTAATGTGAGTGAAATTCCTTTGACTAATGTCAAACGCCACATCTCTCCTGATAGAGAGATTTTACCATTTAATAATAATCTCAACTTTAAAAATGACCAATTTAATTATAGTTTAATGTGATTGAAATTCCTTTGAAAATACCTCAAACATTATCCATATCTCTCCTGACGGAGATTTTGTTTTTTTACAGGATATATATATATTGAGATTTTTTCAACGAGTTCCAAACATTCATATACGTTAGGAATGAGAACACATTATTTAATTAGGTTGCTAAAGGACGATTGTAGACATTTTTAACGATTAAGTTGGTTATAGTAAGAAGAGGAATGGAAATAAAACACAAGTAGGCATACATTCAGGTATATTATGTTCACGTAAATAAATAAAAATTTATTTTATATATACACCGTGAGTGTAAATGAATTTTATATATTTTTTACATAAATAAATAAAAATAAAAATTTAACTTATAAAGTGTAAGTGAATTTTATATACGATTAATTTATAATTGAATTATTATTAATATTTAATTTTTATTATAACTATTTATAAAATTATTTATATAATATTAAACTATTATAATATTTTTGAAACTATATAACTATCCACTGTATAATATTTTTGACATCAAGAGGATATATAAATTAAACTCTATAAATAATACTAGTATTGAAAAGACAATATTATAATCATTTTGACTTACGGCCAAAAGAAATTAAGTCTCAAGTACAAAAAGAGGAATATTCAAAATTGAAAAGCATTAGCTATTTATACCATATAGTTAATGAAAGTGAGACATGACACCTCTCCTTAGCAATTTTCTGAATAAATAAGAATATAATAAGCTGCATGGGCCACATATATATATATACACTAAGCTATATATGGGGTCAGCAATATCTGTGGTCGATCTTAAGGTTTTTCCTTCAAGTGTGAGGAATATTCATTTTGTCTGGTGATAAACAAATGAATTAATTGTGAACGACATCAAAAAAAGAAGAAAGAAAATAAAAATGGCTACGTGTTGGTATTTAATAAGGTAAAATGAGAACCATATTTTTTGTGATTCTTTCCCCGCCATTTTCACTGTAAATCGAGGGTCCAATTAATACAGTCAAAAAGGTTTTTTGGTTATTATTATTATTATGAAGTATAAGATTTAATTAAAAGATATAGAGCATGGGAATTGCGGTATCTACAGGTTAATTTTGCTTTGTGGGAGGAAAAGTGCAGCTTGACAAAGTTGAACAAATTAATTAGTAGCAAACTTAATTTTAATAATTAATCAATAGTATGTTTTTTTTTTAATAGTTATGTTTTATTGACTTACGTTAATGGCGATATTCCAAGTAAAGTTTATATTGTAATTTTCTTTATTTTAAGGTGGAAATTAATCCTTAAACCACATACCAACTTAAAACTGCGTAGTACAGTTTTTATTGACCAAAGGTTATCCCAGCTCCCTTCAACAACACAAACAAAATTTGTCTACGTGTTGGATTTAACCTTCGTAAATGTACTAGTTTAAATTAAGTTTTCTCTAGCATAATTTAGGTTTAGATATTTTTTTCTACAAATCTCATTTTATGAAATAAAAGTTTTTTGAATTATGTAACCAAATATACTTTAAGTATGTATTTACAAAAATATATATATTTTAGACCAAATAGCATTCGCATTCGCATTCGCAGTCTCTTATCTTAAATTCAGTTAACGTTTTAGTCATTTATTATTATTATTATTATTATTTTTTGATTTAGTTATTTATTTTAATTTTAAGTGATAATTTGATCTTTTATCTTTTTTTTTAATAATAATTTATTAAAATTTTAAAACAAAACCCATAAAATTGATAATCATATTCAATATAATACAAATTCATCAAATGTATAGCTCAAATATTCAAATAAACTCATATTTTTATCTCCAACAACATCAAATTCATCAAATAAAGAATGAAAATTTGAGTTTATTTAAAGATTTAAGTTATAAATTTTATGAAATTTTGCATTATATTGAAGACATTTTATAGGTTTTGTTTAAAATTTTTGATGAATTTTTGTTAAAAAAATGATAACATTATTGATGTTTTAACACATAAAAGATCAAATTGTCACTTAAAATTAAAATTAAGGTCCAAATCAAGAAGAAAAAAAAGAGACTAAAACGTTAACTGAAATTAAGTTAAGGGACCACATGTGCTATTTAACATATATTTTAATATAGGGTAAATTACATTCGTGGTCCCTTAACTTAATTTCAGATAACGTTTTAGTCTCTTATCTTTTTTTTCTTTCCGATTTATATTTTTGTAACTGCACTGTGAATGGTTATGATTGACTGCCGGTACAAAATAATTTTACGTTGACAATGCACACTCATTAATCTTTAGTCTTATTATTATTATTATTATTAATAAATTAATTAATTAAAAAATAAAATATCTTAACTACATAATATAAAGATATCAAAATGCTCTATGGTGTCATTTGCATATTGCAAGAGGCTACATATTGTAAGCGTTTTAAGATTTTGTTGCAAGAAAATATATCAAGATCAATTGTTTTTCTCTCATCAATCTTGATAAGCCTTCATATGCTATTAAAAATAAAATAGGTGTACCCAACCCCTTTTCTATTTTAAAATCATTAATAAGATTTCTGTTTACAAGAATCGATTTAGATATGTTAAAAATGTAGATTTAGATATGTTAAAAAAAAAAGTAATGTGACATTTAAAAAAAAATGATGAACCATCATTAAAAATAAAATTGAAAAGCTTGAATTTTGCGCAAAAAAAAAAAAAGAATTGATAAAATGAGATTGGTTTGAAGGGAAGGCAAAAAGAAGGGGGCATAGGCATACCCTACCTAGTACCTGCTGCGCACTGGTTAAAGGGTTATGTGTCCGATTTTCGATGAGGGACGCCTATTTTGGCACTATATATACCCACCACTCTTTCAAATATTCTTCTCACCTTCAATTCTCAATTCTCTCTACCTTCGTAAGTATATTTTATATTTATTCTATCGTATCATACCATTCATTTTCTACCTTATTACTTACATTCTATTTTTTTTTTTTTATGTAATCTATAAGGTCAACAACAATGAGCAGACCAGGAGATTGGAACTGCAGAACATGCAACCACCTCAACTTCATGAGAAGAGAATCTTGCCAACGATGCACTGAACCAAGATCAACATCTGCAGCCGTCGATTATGCCGCCTTTAATATTGCTCCTTCCAGACCCACTTCTTCCCCTTTTCCTTTCACCACCGGCCCTGATGTTAGACCCGGTGATTGGTATTGCACTCTCGCAAATTGTGGTGCCCACAACTTTGCAAGCCGCTCTAGCTGCTTCAAATGTGGTGCACCTAAGGATAATTGTTTCTCCTCCTCCTCCGACTCCACTTCTGACATGCCACGATTATTGAGACCATTAGGTTTCGGAGGAGGAGGTGCCTCCACCCGCCCTGGATGGAAATCTGGTGACTGGATATGTACTAGGTTGTTAATTTCTATATAATTTTTTAATATCTTTTTATAAATGTGACAATAAATGTGACAATTATAATAAGACTTGCAAAATACTAATATCTAAAAAAATAATGTGTAGGTCTGGGTGTAACGAACATAACTTTGCTAATAGAATGGAATGTTACCGATGCAATGCGCCAAGGGACTCTAGTAGTGGAAGATCTTCCTATTTATCATGAACTTTCTTCATGTGGTAATTCATTCATTCTAATGTCATTAACTCATTATTATTCAATTCATTTATTTCAATGGTGATCATTTTAATGACATATGATATCACTAAATTATTTTTAAGTTCCATGATTTATAAACCTTGCTAAAGTTAGATTTCATTCAATGTGGGCCATGCTAATTAGAGTTACATTACATGCATTAATTGATGAGTTTATTTTTATTTTTTATTTTTTAATTTCAGGTTTGGTGTCGAAGAAGAGAGAATTGAGAGGATATATATTTGGTAGTGATAGTTACTTATTTTTTGTCTCAATCAATGTTACTTTGTTGATCCTCTCATGCGGGTATTTAATTTTGCTTTTTTATTTTATTTTCTTTTTCTTTCATCCAGCTAGCTAGGAATCTTTTAGATTTTGATTTTGAGTATCTATGTACTTTTTTTCAGTATCAACAATTTAATATTAATGTTAATGAATGTGTTTGTTTTGAGAAGGGGGGTGCTTCATTCAGTACTATGATTAATTTGGGTGTTGTTTTATCCAATTCTCCAAGATGTGTTCTGAAAAGAATAAAAGATGCTTTCTTTCTCTTTTTTACTCTCTCAGCTACACACATTTATATAACTTTTATTTATTTTTAGTGGACACTTACGGCTTCCAAGGATTATATTTTCGAATCATTTATAAATCCTCAATATATATATATATATAACTTTAGTCCAAAGCCAGAAGAAGAAAAAAAACAATATTATGCTTTTAGTTTTGGTTCTATATGGCGAATTTGTACGTAATTAAATGATTGTTCTAGACTTTATTACTTCTTTATTTTATTAAAAATATAAATTTGATCTAGTTTGTGCACATTTAATTTTATATGTTTGTTATAAAAATAATTTAACTTTTTTATAAAATGGATACTATATATTAGCTAGTTGCCGTAAAGTAGGTTCAAATTAATAACTCCGTAAAATTGGCAATCTCCAGAAAAATAAAATGATACGATGATATAGTAAAAGTATTTGTAGAATAAAGTAATTACAACATTAATGTATTAGTTAAAAAAAAATGGTTGAGGCCATTATGAATTTATGATAGGAGAATCCCAATCCACAGTCACTTTTAAGTTGAGTAAGAAGTAAGGACTAAAGTAATGACTTGAGTTAATTTCCATTGGACCAAGCACCCCCACAAATTATTATATCTGTTGATAAAGAATACTATGAATTTTCTCTCTCTACGTTCTTGGTTGGGTAAAAGGCATCAATAATATCTCCATAGTTTTTCAAAGTACAATGTCCTATAGTCATCATTGTGGTTGTAGTAATACTAAAAATAATTATAATCAAACTTTAATGACTATACAATGTAAGTACATGTAAATTAATTTATACTGGTAATAATTATAAGTAGTTAATTATGTAATTGTTTTATAATAATAAAATTATGATTGTATGTGAGATAATAAAATAATAAGCACTTTTTTTTCTCTTATAGTAATATATTATGAGGAACAAACTTATTTGTACGGACCATGTAATAAAAATGTATAGTTTTTTAATAATTTACATAACTGAAAAACGAGTAGGAATAATTTACCAAACCCCCGTCAACATTGAGTTCTGTTTCCATTCTCTTTTGGTGCGAAATTCAATTTTTAATTTGAAGCTGGCATGCCCAGAATGGAAGAGTTTGAGAAGATCAGACGGATACTTAGTGATGTGTTGCTACATTGCAACTTAAATGTGTTGATACAGCGTCTCTAACGATAAAACTAAAATTGAGTTTTTTTTTTTTTTTTTTTTTTTTTTTGTCGACTTTATAGTTGATGCCACCATAAATTTATACATAGAATTGTGAGATTTTGAATTTAAATTTGAGATTTAGTGTTCAATTTAACAATTTCGATATTTGTCAGTTGAACTAAAATTTAATGATAAATTAAATTCATTTTTACTCTAATACAATATTAAGATTTAAGTATAAATCAACTAATCTATTAGGTTAAAAAAATGATATATAAGATATGAGACTAATATACTCAATATCTTCAATTTTCGGGAGTGATGTAATATTCTTAAGTCAAAACTACTACCAATCGTTGACCTAACAATTGTCTTACTATGAGAATTTTTCTAATATATTATTTTTTAAAATTTTAATTTACATTGTAATTTAGATGCTCCTATTTTTATCTGCTTATGAAATTAATTGATCTATATTTAAAATTCTTAACTTTTTTTTAGAGATTTTTGAATAAAAAAAAGTGATATGATATATTTTAAATGATATAACATATAAAATGATGAACACATATGATATTACAACAAATCTCCCTTAAAATTTTATTTTCAATTTTATATATTATTTATTTTGATAATTTAATTAATGATCAATTTCAATGATTAATATATTTATCAAATTATATTACATACTCATTACATATATGTTTTGTCCGTAATCTAACCTATGTGTTGCTCCTCGATGGGGTATTGTTTTTTAGCAAAACGCAATATACATGTATCTCAATTGCCGTAATGTAGTGTTAAATATTGTTGATATTCAATAAATAAAATATAAATCTTAATTAACATATATTATTTTGACGATTTTTATCTCCGCGCACAAGTCTTCGTATTAGTGTGAATATATCACTTTGTTTTTAAATGAGATATTGTGCTATTTAGTTCGAAATAAATCTTTAAAGAAATATAAAAATAAAAAATGTGAGGATGAAAGAAAAAACTAATTTTAAACCTTTATTTTTATTTTTTTTCTTTACTTCAATTTTTTACTGTTCAATATTTTTGATTAGCTAAATAACAGTACTCTAAAAAAATTTCCAAGAAATTGATCACACATAAATAGCTTAAAGTTATTTCCGTGCCCCTGCAGATAAGGATTCGATATAAAGATTCTTAAGAAAGTCATTTGATTAATACAGCCTCCAGGAATGCTTATCAACTAATTAAGTTTTTTTACTAAACTAATGAATTTGTTATTAATCAACGGAGGGGGTTTAATCAGCTTGTTAATGAAAATGAATTAAGCTTCCTGGTTCCAATCGAGAAGATAAAGAATGAGTATATATAATTTTGAAAGGTTTAATTGACATAGGATTCCATAACTTTAGAAGGTTATGATATACTTCGTTTCATAGGTTTCCACATTGACCTGTTGGATTACGTTTAATAGAAACTTTCATTGGTCAAAAGTAGTCACAACTTCATTAGTGTCTGCTACTACACTCCATTATATAGCTTTTAACAAGATTCTTTAAATTCACTTTAGTCTAAGCTTTATGTTACTTCATGTGCTTTAGTGAAGTACCCTCTTTGCTAGCTAGCTTGCTCAATCATGTGCTTCGGGGTTCCATCTACACAATTTGAACCATTTTCATTACATTGCCATAATTCATCATTCATAATATTCCCATCATTATTTGGTCGTGGGACTTGCATGCACTCATTACATCAAAGCTTGATGGTTGAGGTGGAGGAGTTAGGAAGTAGAATGATAAGAATTTCACGAATTTAATCTACAACCTTAACTATTAATATTTGACAAAAATATATATTATATGTTGATGGTTAGTTTTTGAAATCTATGGGATTAGGAGGAGATTTGATTTTCATGTATTGGGAATATTTAATGAGTTTTTTCATCTTATTAATTAAGTTTTCAAGTATAAGTATTCATCACTAGAAATAGTGTGCATGCATGTACTCTTTTTTAGTTTAGTGCTTTTTCTTTTCTTAGTGTTTGTGTGTGAGTTTGTCCGTTACATGCCAATCTAACAAAGACAAGACCTACCAAAGACCTTTGTTGTTGATGAAAGCATAACAAAAACATCTTTAATCATGAAGATTTTGTAATGTCACATGGGTCCCTATAAATGCCATCAAAACTAAACCAGCTCAAGTTGAAAATCCTATACTGTGGTAGTCAAGGTTAGCAAAAACAAGAGGACTTTTTATTCAATTCAAATGCTCTAAAAATATGAGATACACTTTCAAAAGCTTTAGTTTCCCTTTTCTTTTCTTTTCAACCCAAGTAAGAATGTTTAAAGGCTTCCTTTTTCTTCCTTTAAACTAAATGGTTATAGCTTTGGTTTACAGGTCAAACACACTATCTCTCTCTCAAAGTAATACATATATAATAATTGAGATGCCATAGTATGTGCTACGTGGGAAAAACTAGGGAACAACATCTACCCAAACTCAAAAATAAAAGGAAAAAAGTTCATAGATCAATACACTTTTCTTGATATTTTGATATATTAACTGTATCTACTCAAGTGAAACATGGAATTTTAGTTAGAAAATAAGATAAAATTTAACTATGAATTATGGTCTTAAAACATATTTGCAATAATAAATAATAAATTTGATCTTTTTAAATGTAGATTGTGGAAATCAACTCAACAATAACCTGTATTGAGTTTTGTAAAAAAAAAATACCTATATTTAGTTTGAATGAATGCTTTGTAATTCCAAATAATTTATACACCAGAGAAAGAATACTATCTTTTGTCAAATATTGTTCAATGCCAATGAACACATAAAACTATATTTTATCATAGGCGTGTACATTTAAAAATTGAAGTAGTAAAACAGAGTAGTGAATGTGTTTATGTTCCATATAAATTAAGAGATGTCAGAATTCTATACATATTAGCAAGACTCAAAAATCAAAGCTTCCACTTCTACATAAGTTTTATTTTTTAGAAATTAAAAATTCCAACAAAATGGGAAAAAAAAGTAGTAATTAAATTTAAGTACACATGATTAGTAATAGATCTTTCAAATTAGAAAACTAGTTCAAACCACTTCAACTTCTGCTCTACTCTTAGACCACAAAATTTCAGTGATAAACTAATTTTTGAAAGGGATTGTGTGTGTAAGAACCGACCTTACATGTTGCACTATTGAAAGTGGTTAACACATAGTTCGTGTAAGAAAGGTTCTTATAACCAAAAGCGTTGTGACATGTGAGAGTTGTCCATAATAGGTCAACCATATGGTAATCATTCGTGTTAGGGAGTCTAGGGTTTGCAGAAGTAACAACGGATCAAATGCTTCAATACCACAAGAAACTTTGATACCACATATCTACCCAAAACCTTAAGGTATTAGGTATGTGGGTCACCTCTCGTATATATTCAACATTTCCTCAATTTCTAGTCGATATAAAACTAACCACTCATACTTGAACTCCAAAAGTTTGATCTTATAATCTCCAATGGAAGAGTTTAAATCCCCATGAAAACAACTATAAAATGATTATTAGTAGCAGAAAATACAGGGAGTCCTTAAATTCCATATAACATTGAAAGGCCTACTAAAAGAAGGTTTGGAGCCCGGATGCATTTCTATCAGCGACAGTTCTTAGTAGGGTAATTCTTAATTGGAGATAAGAACTTGTCACTGGATTAATCTTAATTGGAGATAAGAACTTGTCACTGGATTAATCTTAATTGGAGCTTACAGCTCAAGTTAGTAACCAAACACTGACTTTACAATTTAGCAACACAAGTGGCAATAACCTTATCCTGCCTTCTTATCTCAATTTGATATATAATGAGAGTTCGAGATCTTTATCTCATTTTTTTTTTCTGAGGTATCATATTTAACTCAAGATATGTTGAAAATCCAAAAATAATGTAAAGATGCAAGTACATTGAAAAAATATAAACAAACCCAGTTTAGGCCTTTTTGTCTAATACAGGGTTCAGATCAATCAATCTAGCACTAAAGAAGTTTAATATGCTAAATATGAGGAATTAATAGTTATCAACCCACAAATTCTATCTTTGGACCAAGTCAACCCACAATACTTTTCTTCTATGATGACCGTGTGTATTTCTTCCCTTGTTTTGGGCTTGTAATCCCATTTCTTTAACATAAAATAAACACAATAGTTGGGAGTAGCTACTTCCACCCCTACATTTTGCCAACTACACCTCCACACCCTGTTTTGTTTTTTAATAGAATATCTCTGCAAGCAAATACAAAGAGTGATGCTCGCCCTCAAGAGTAGGAGTGAGAACCTCAAGAGTAGGAGTGAGAAAAGACTAGGTTGAGCTAGGCTTTGTAAATATTTTTTTATCTTAAAAATTTCCAAAAACATATTTACCTTGTGGGGGAGCAATTACCCTCATTCCTTGATATACTTTCCTAACATTTTTCACACAATATCTTATTATTTGAATATTTTGGCAGAATTTTTACATGAGAATATTCATTCCCAAAATTTCTTTCCCTACTCAGTTTTCATAAGTGTCAAAATTCTGTTGTTTGGCCTCAGCCTGGGACTTCTCTTCTACCCTCCAAATAGATGGAGGAATGACTGCTTCGTGCAGAAACCTGTCATAGCTTGTAGCAGTTAGGTGCAACCAATCTCATGGTTGATGCATCATAGCAGATTAAGTGATATAGTTTTCAACAGTCTTCTTGTCACATAATTCTTTGAATCTCAACCAAATTCATACCAACATATTGAGTATCGACTCTTAATTTGTGGCACCTCCCATGTATTACTGTCATGGCAGTTATTGATGTTTGGGTAGGTTACTCGGTTGTAACTGAATTTGTAATTGAGTAGAGGCTGATATATAAAGCCTTAGGAAGGGGAAATTCAAATGTCAAATGTCAAATTTCATATTGACAAAAGAGAAAAAAAATCAAAAACAGTTGCGAGAAAAAAGATAGATTGGAGAGAATTCAAATTCAGGGTTCTTTGGGAACAAGGGCTGAATTGTGCATGTACTCTCAAGGTTTAATTTCTCCTAATCATAGTGATCATTCAAGTCATATTTTGTCACCCAGATGTAGGAGCAAAGCTCTCAACTAAGTATTTTCTGGTGTTTTCTAACGCGTTTTCTTTACTTTCGTTTTGTTAAAGCATTTTGCAGGTTCTATGTTAATTGCATTACATGCCCTGTGATCCTCCGTTGAGGATACAATTGATCTCACAAAACAAAGTTTCAACAATAACAAAAAACCAAAGTAATGAATTGTTAAATCACTTTCCAAGCCAAAGTCAAACTCAAGTAAAAGATGCAGACCATTAGTAATTTGTAGCCCCATTCAACTTAGTGTTTAAATTTGAACCACAAGATAAGCAGGACAACTTTAATTCACATATGCATATAAAACTTCCTTAGAAAGAGAGTATAGGAAAAACATTTATTTCCAAACTTGGAATGGTAGTTATCTCTTATCAAGGAGTTCAATTTCAGCAAGCACTGTTGCAGCAAAGCATGAATCACTTTTTCATTCTATCAAGTTGCATGCATAAACGAATAACATTTGCCCAGTAATATTATGTATGGGGTCTAGAGCTCGATCATTGCTACTAACAAATCTCCTCCCTTAACAAATTATAAACTAACATTTGTCTAAAAAAAAATATTATACTAGAAATGATAAAATTTACAAATTATTCAAGTACGAAAAGCACCAAAGATACATACCTTAATTTGATTGGTTATTGACCCACTGATTAATTATTAAGGTTTCATAACTATTTTATGCAAAATATTTTATATGAAATTACAATTTCAATCTAATATAACACACAAAATAACAAAACCGTTGATACAACGTTAAAAAAAACATTCCATTATAAATTGTTGACAACAATAATCACAATAATTATGAATTCAACAATGATTGAACTTACTAAGCATCTGAGGAGTCATTATATTGCTGTACAACTTGCAAGACAGAACAAACTGATTGAAGTAAAGAGAGAACAAGTAGTAGAATTCCAGCAACAGAAGCAGCAGTTTGCCAAGGACTATTGCAATAATCGCGCCTAAGAGTAGCCTTCAATTTATGCCAAGGATCTTTACAAAAATCATTCAAGTCTTCACACATAATAGAGTAACGTTCACTGAAATTCAAATGTGTAACATTTTTCCAAAGATTATTAAACAAATTAGCCACAGAATCACTGTCACCAAGCCAATTAACAAGTATTCTCTTCTGAACAAGTATATCAACATCCCTACTAGTGTTAATAAGGAAATTTAAAACAGCAACATAATCAGTAATATAAGACTCATAAGGGTAATGACACTGCTCCAAAGCAACCATATTCCGAAACAAAATTTCGGTCCAATCCTCAACTTTCAATTGAGGAATTTCAAAAACCTTTCCTGAAAACCTCAATCCAAGTAAACACTCCCTTTTAGTATCCACTTGAAACCTAACACCTGCATCTAGCAACTCAGTTACACTGGAAAGATGTTTCATGGGTTCATCGATCCTTCGCGGCCGTGTTTCCACAGGATGTTGCAAATGAAAAATCCTAATAAGATCAGTGAAATGCCTAATAGTAATGTTATTATGAGAAGCTAAATTTGAGTTATTGTAATATGCAAAATAATCAAAAGTAAGTTCAATAAAAGAAGGGATCTTATTATTCTTATTATTAATATTAGCACTAACATTTGAAAGATTGAAAATATTTTCAAGAACAAAAAAAGGAAGCTGATTTTCAAGTAACAACAAATCTAATCTAATATTAGAAGCTAACCAAGGTTTTAAAAGAAAAGCATCATCTTGAGACCAATCATCATAAAAGGATCTCAAAAAAAGCTCGATAATAAAACCGGAATCGATTAAGATTAATTTAAGAAGTTCGTCATTGGTGAAAGGTAGGGTTTGGGAATAACAGCGAATGAAAGTAGGTAGGAGAGATTGTATGTAGTGAACGAGTGTGTTTAAATCAATTTGGGCGCGTTGGAGAAATGATTTGAAGTAAATGAGTTTGTGACGTTGCATGTTTCGGAGGTGGGGGTGGTGGTTGTGGTGAAAGGGGCCGATAGAAATGACTTTGGGGGTGTAGGCTTGTTCGTTGAGGGTGCGGATAACAAAGGGTACTTTGTAGATGCAACAGTCGATGGTTACTGGTGGTTCAGCTCTGAGGAGCATCGTGTTGATATCGTTCATTAACTTGTCGTGGTTCATGATTCTTGTTATTACAACATTTTACAACTACTTTCGTTTAATCATGCCAACTTTATTCGAGTGTTTGGGTCTTTTCTTCAGGGAAATTGTCAACACGAATAGGAACTAGGAAGATGAAATCTGGCGAGAAAATAAAATTGATTTTTTTAAAAAAAAAAAGTTTTTTATATATTCTTTGTAACTAGAGTTTAATTGCTGTATTGTAAGTACAGTTTCAACTACAGTTTTCAAACTTAATCGTGATAAAATTTAGAATATCTAATTGTTATAATTAATGATAGTATAAAATCATTTTAACTAAATTATTTTTTCAGAGTTTGTGACAAATAACTCTTACCAATTTTATTTTCACTAAAAAAATTCTAGAAACATTGGATCATTGATAAAATTAATCTCAATTTTTCTTATTAGAAAATTAGAAGAGTTGGTATCTCAAGAATAGATCTGTTTCTTATAGTTTAAAAAAATATTTTTATAGTTTTTTTTGTTACAATATTTTTTGAAAATAAAATTTCAAATGAAAAATTTATTTAAATAATTTATTTTAAAATATTATTTTAAGTGTCTTATTTATTTAATTTTTTTAAATAATGAACTTTTAAAATATAATAAAAAAAATATTTTGAGAAATTCTTTTAAAAAAATTTAGAGATGCTTTTTAAAAAAATTATGATTTTTATCATGTAAAAATCTTTAATAATTAATATATAAATTATTGTAAAAAATAAATCCAAAATGACTTTTATTATTTTTAAGTAAATTTTTATAAAAGAATATTTAAAAAATATAAAGTCAATATTATTTTTTAAAATTTTTAAACAAATAGACTCAATATATCAATCTTTACCCAAAAATCAATTTTTTTTGGGATAAACTTGTACTAAATGTAGAAATGTATGAAGGACTTTTTACCGTGCACCCTCTAACCTGCACTTCCCACCCCCATTTTTTCATAAAGAATATTTTATTTTTTTTTATTTTGTATAAAATCATAAAAAAAAAAATTGTCACTCTATTTCTCACCCTTACTTTCGAAAATTACAAACTTTCAAAATAATAAAAATTTAATTTTTTGATATTTTCGAAAGTTTTGTTACATTTTAAAATTTTGAAATTTAATTTTCCAAAAAATATTAAAACTTTTGAAACATTTGATAAATTTAAAACTTTCGAAACGTAATGCTCGAAACTTTCAAATTTTCGAAGTAATTGCATTTCAAAAATTTGAAACTTTCGAAAATTTCAATTTATAATTAAAATTTTATTTTAAAAAATAAATTTATAATATTATTATTAATTAAATTTATTACTATTTTTAAAATTAGATATGAAATTTATTACTATTTATTAGTATTAATTTATTACTATAAATTTATTACTATCTATTACTTTTATTATTTATTATTGAAAAAATGCATTTCAGAACTTTTGTTTCTCAAACTTTCGAAATTTCATTGAACACCAAACTTTCGAAATAATTTCAGAACATTCCATGAATACGAAAGTTTCGAAACTAAAAAACTTGTTGTTTCTAAATTTTACATTTCGAAACTTTCAAATTGTTAGAATATTTCGAAGGTTTCTACATTTTGAAAGTTTCATGTTTATGGAAACTTTCGAAGATTTTGAAAAGTAATGTTTGAAAAATTCAAAGGTTCGAATATTTGCCAATATGTGATTCGGACAATTAAAACATTTGAAGAAAATGGATGAAAAAAAGAGAAGAATTTTTTTTTTTTTTTTGAGGAACAATCTGGTATTTTCCATGAAAATGGGGAGATGGGAGGTACAGGTGTGGGAGTGCACGATACAAAACCCATATATGAGATTGTCTGACACGAGTCTATAGCATACGACGGGCTCATATTAGGTCATGTTTTTTTGAAAAAAAATAGAGGCCTACAGCCTTACAGCCTAGGACAAACTCAAGTCGGGATGAGCTTATGTTTTTTTTAAATACATAAGATTTTTTCTATTAACCTAATTAAAAATGACATGCTACCTCCCATATAAAAATATATTATAGGTTTATAGCCGGTCTATTTTAATAAATATTTACAATATTTTTTTATGTTAAATTTTGAACTTTATGTTAAATTTTAAATTTATTAATCTTTTGATAATTTAATTATATTATTTTATATAAATTTTTGTCATATGTAAATATATTATTATAAAAGAATTGAAGTATGATCTCATTTAAAATTAAAAATATTTGACTATTATTAATGTGAAATAGACTATTAAAAATATTTAAAAATATTAATGTGAAATAGACTTTTAAATAGATTAAAATATCGTATCAAATTTTTATAAAAATCAATTTTACAAAGTCTAACTCGATATAAATTATTCTTACCCTTAACATGTATGACATATTTGTTGTCATCTAATATTCCGAATTATTCTTACCCTTAACATGTATGACATATTTGTTGTCATCTAATATTCCGAAGTGTGTTCAATTTATCATAATTTTAAGGATAAATATGTTATCTATCTATAATTACAAAGATATATTTTGGTCCTTAAAACTAATTTAAAATTCATATTGTTTTTCTTCTTTCTTCATGTGTCCTTCTTCATATTTGCATTAAAGGATCTTGAAGAGTGTCGGGTGTTTCTAAAAATATGTGGCATAAAATCTTATTGTACATTAACCGTCGTATCAAAACCATAAACATCACATTACTCTCCAAACTCTTGGAAATTTATGTTGTTAAGGGAGACTAACATAAAGCCTAAATGATAGACGTGACAAAATTCTAGTGCTGGACTAACCTAGTAATTTGAATAATGTAGGAAAGTTTTTGCTTTTAAGTTTATGTTTAATTGCATTTTTTATTATTTATTTTCATTGATAATGATCACTTATTTTAAAAATCAACTGTTTTGATTAATTCTTTATATTTTTAAACTAAAAAAAGTTAATATATTTTAAATGATGTGACATACGATTTTATAATATAAAACGATCAAGATATATTATTATTCATATATGTAATTAATTAAATGTTAGACCCTTTAATATTATCTTGTACTTGTACCCTCTAATGATTAGAGTGTTACAAAATAAGGACGCATGCATGTTGCATTCTCGTTTAGTAAGGTTGATTAAGATAGACCTCTATGAGCTTGTTCAGTCGATTATCATGGGCTTAATGTTATGTTTATGGACAAGTGCATGTCCTCTTTATCTCTCTGGATAGGTCAATCCAATGGTTTAATAAATTGATGTCGAATATAGCCACAAGCGTCGATACTGAATAGCACAAAATTTTAAGAATGATCGAGTGTACGAGATAGATTGATATCGAACACAACCCTCAAGCGTCAAGGGCAAATGACATTTGCACTTTAAGATTGATCGAGTATACTAAATAGATTGGTACTTAACATATTTGTATATATAATATATGCATGAGACAACGTACTTTAAGATTATGTTTAAATATAATATATGTTTAAATATTTTAAAATAAACGAAATAGAATGGAAGGGAATAGAGTAGAAAGAAGTGGAGAGTAATGGAATAGAGTATCAAATCCATTGTTTGGGTATTTGATGATGGAATGGAACATAAAGTGTAAGATTGCATCCCATAGACCCCAAATTGAAGGAGAATGTATGTTGGAATGAATTTCATCATGTCCTCCTTCATTTTAAATATCCAAACAATAAAACCTCATTAGTTACCACTTTATTCTATCATATTACATCGATACAAACAAAGTCTAAAAATATCCGAACAATAAAACCTCGTTAATTACCACTTTATTCTATCATATTACATTGATACAAACAAAGCCTAAGGTTTTTCATTGAACTAGGGATATATAATTAGCTACATGGATCAAATCATCCATTTATAATCATTGACAGGACCACAAAATGTACCTTAAAACAATTGATGTTTCACGTTTTCAAAATAATGACATGCTATACACGAGATTTGAAACTGTATATGTCAACAAAAATAGTAATTTAATTTTGTATAAAATTTGAGACCAAGACTAAATTAACCTGATGAGTTTTGTCTCATGTTAGTTTGTTTTATCTTATTGAAGAAACAAAGATGTTGAGATAAACACATTGAAATCCTTGATATTCAAAAATCACATTGAACACTAATTTATCATAGACAAACAAAATAAACCCACTTTAGGGAGTTAAACTCCTCTATCACTTATTTTCCCATTTTACAGGACTTTGAAGTTAAAACTTTACAATATATACTGATAAAAAAAAACCTTGCAATATCAGTTTCCAATCTCTTATTAAATTTATACGTGTGCTTTCCTAACCTACAACACCAAACTATTCATAATTAGAGACTAAAAAAATCACTTCATCAGTTATCACTTCTGATTTGTGTATTCTAATATAAATAACAAAAATGAGTCTAATAACTATTTTTGTCAGTTACTTGAAACCTGTTTATAAAAATTGGTAAGAGACTATTTTTACCTTTTAAAGATCAACAAAATATAAAAATTATGGGAAAAGCTGAACTAAGTCTATATGTTCCAAAATAAATTTGGGAGAAACGTGTACAAATTTAACATGAGAATAACTTATTTCAGCTTAGACTTTGATGAGCCCTTAAGAGGTTTAGCAATAGACACGACAGGGGCCGACCTAGCGGCAACCTTCTTCATATCATATTTTACAGACGAGAAGGCACATATCATGGCAAGTACCATTGTTGGGTAGACGTAGACGGCTTTTGAAGGATCGGTATTAACTGGCTTTCCTAAAATCCCTTCTTTGACCAGTCCCCATATCACAAGAAGTGATCCAAACATGCTCATTCTCCCAGGTTTCAGAATACCAACAAGTGCCCCTGCAACTGAGAAGTAGCTTCCCGCCAGGACCTGATAAATAATTGATATATATTCAGATTAGATGAAAAGTATCAACAGAAACCCAATGGAAAATAGAACTATGTGCTACAATGAAAATAGCTGAAATATCCACAGGTACATGTTATTATGCAGATTAAGGTATTTCAAAATGCAAGTAGGCAAGAACAATTAGGGAGCAAATTTTATGCGAGTTTTAGGAATTCACGCTTCTTTAATTTATCAACAGAGCATTCTCATTAGTCTGAGTGAGGTTTGTATTATACCATTTTTGACAAAACATTGCCTCAGCAAGTAAAACTTGAAATCCAGCAATCAATTGCTATGTAGTAGTTCAAATTAGCATAGACATCAATCATTTCAAAGGGGAAAATTCCAACAAAAATAATAAACAGGACTAATGCTCCGTGCAATGGAACTGCAAAGGTTAACTCAGACAATTAGAAGATAAGAAGAAACCCACTCAATACAAGAAATGAAGGAGATTTCAATCGGTGACAGATAGAGGAATTTTATGAAGTGGGAGAAATAATCATATAATTCTATATGTAAGCTTGTACTATATAAAAAGGATGATATTTTATTTTTATAAGTATAAATATATACATATTTATTCTCTACAATTTTTCATATTCTAAAAATATTGAATGATTTTCTAATTTTTAATATAAGAAATATTTCTTATTAGTAACTAAACAATCGCTCACCTCTCATAATTTCTCACTTGTTTTTTTCATGATATTCATGTAAGAAAACATTCTTTCAATAGTTTTTGTTGTCACCGTGAGTATAAAATAAAAGGTAACACTAGTATAAACTGTCAAATATACACTATTTTTTTTGTCTTCATTAGTTTTATAGAAAGAACACCAACTCCTAATATTTTTTGCCCCCACTATCTTATATATGCATGATTAATACAAAATACTTAATCATCAAAAGAAAAATGGTCAGTTAAACGGTCTAACCTCCAAGCGTTGGAGATCAGTTACTGCAGAAGCTTCTTTGACACTGGTAAGATTATACAAGTCCAACAAACTATCCCAACTTGGAACAGTCATGTTGTGGATGAGGCCATTCAAAGCAGCCCCAGGATAAAGAAGACCCTTAACAATGGGAACAGGAAAGATCTCACTTGCAACTAACTGTGATGATGTGACATGTAAAGGTGTTGTACACACGCCAGATCTACAAGTCACCCTGTAATAAAAGTAACAAAATTAAAAACAATAAATTTAAAGTCAAATGTAATCGATGTTGCTAACTTGCTATAGCCTTGATGTTTCAATACAGAGATATAAATAAAAGAGTGTATGTTTGGTTCCACTTTTGAAGGAGACAAAATTGATAATAGAAATGCATAATTGATTTTAGCATGTTTGGATGTTCTTGAATAAACTTCATTTTTCCTTCAAAATTTGTAACTCTTGTCATTACAATTGATTTTTAGCCTCAGATGTATTATGCAACCACTTTTAGATTAATGTACCCAAACATAAATCATTTTACATTCAACTGACTTTCAACTATAATTAATGATCTGTTTGGATCAGTTTATTTGAGTTTATGTACTGACATAAATACTAGTAAATCTGTTTAGTAGAGCTTATGGGAACAACTTATGACATGTTCATAAGTTGTTTTCAGCTAATTTTTATAAATTATCAGGGATAGTTTATGATAACAAGTTATAGCTTATGTAAAAACTGTTTGACTTATAGTTTACAAGCTGTCAAATAAGTTGTTTATCTCAACAGAACCCAAGTTTACAGAATCAATTATTGTCACAATATAACCAAAAAACATATACAGAGTCGTATTACATGACATGAGAAAGCCACAATTGTTAGCATGTGTGAACTATGTTAATGCGAATCACAGAAGATTAAGTAGAATAATTAGAAGAAAGAAGAACCTGAAAAGAGGGATCTGAAAGATGATGAGGAGTAAGTAGATGCGGGCTGCAATTGAGGAAATGTTTTTGGTCCATCCTCGCTTGGATGGGGATGGGGATGGGGATGAGGATGAAGATGAAGGTTTAGACAATGGTTTCGACGATACCGCCATTGGATCTGATGATGCTTTTCCACGATGGAACCAACTCTTCCGATACCCAACAGTGTCCATCTCATTTTCTCTGCTTTATTTTGGATCCAACCCTATTTTTTTATTTTTTATTTTATCATTATATAAACAACAATGTCATTTTAATTGTACAAAAATAACGTTATTTTTTGGATTTTTTTTAATATAACTCTTTATTTTATTTTTTTTTTATATCAAAATATTTCATTCCTAGTTTTATCTATCAGATTGTCTTATTTGTTAGAACCAATATGAAGTCGCTGGTCTATGGTGCGTTCAATTGAAGAAGATTTTGAATTGGACCTATTTGGATTTCGTGGTTAAAGATGCCACTTCGGTTGAATTTTTTTGCCGTTTTATATATGATTGTATGAATTAAATTAATAAATAATAATAATAATAATTATTAAAAATGATTATAATTAAAAAACAGAATAATTTATGATTAATCAATTTGCCAAAATTAATTTGATACTTATCAAATTTGCTACTTACCAAATTGGACAATTTTTGATTAATCAATTTATTATCAAATTGTACAATTGATTAATTTTTTCATTAATTGTCTTGTTAAATATGATTGGTAAATTAATTAATTTTTTCATTAATTTATAAAATAATTTAATATCAACAAAATTAATTCGTGCAATTGAAAAAAATAATAAAAGTAAAAAAATAAACCTAATCTAATCATTTTATATTTAGATATTTTTAAAATACATTTAAAAAATAAATATATTTTATTTTATTTTTTGAGATAAGTTAATAATACATTAGTATATAATATATTACTTAATTTTATTTCAATTTATCAAAAAACATTATCTCAATATATGAAAAAATTGATTATATATATATATATATATATATATATATATATATATCAAAATTAACACCGATGAATAGATGTGACAGTTATATAAAATTATGAGTGGAACAATTTGATATTAAAATATATATATATATAGTCCAATTATATATTTTATTTAGAGTAAATATCAATTTGGTCATTTGGTAAGATGTATCATTTTACTCCATCGAGTATTTTCGCGAACAGTATTACAAACTCACCTTAACTGCTAGCAAATATTAGAACCGTTAATTTTTTAACATGGCCACATGTTCCCAATTTGTCACTAAATTGATCTATTTTAAGTTAGTTACAAGTCAACAAAAATCACGTATGACACTGATGTTTTGCATTCTTTCAAACCCATTCTTAATAGTGTGGTCTCTAAACACATTTTTTGTTTCATTTTGGCGTTAGTGTTCTTCCTTAGTCAATTGCAAATGCGTTTTTTATTTTTATTTTTAACTTTAAAAAACCATCGGAGTTACTGTTTAAAATAATTTTTAATGGATAAATATTTTTGTGTGTAAAATGATTATTGAAAAAGGTTAATTTAAAATTTTGACCAAGTGAGGGATTTCAGACATCAAATTGAGTATTTCATTTTTTTTACCTCCTATTTTATTTTATAATAGATAAATAATAAAAAGATTAAATCAGATAAAAGATAATTAAATATTAACTCATATGTGTTCAATTCAAGACAATTTGTTTGAGAAAATTTGAGCTTGAATCCTAACTTGACTAGTTATTAATCAAGTTTACTAGACTATAAATTGAACTCTAAATTGTCGGTACAATTTTCTCTTAAAAATAAAGATTTAGAAAATAAAACATATACATACACTAATCTCTATGATTTGTTTTTCAACTTCCATTTCTTCCATAATTATATGAAAAAAATGTATTGATTTTTTTTTCTATTACATAACAATCTAGCAACTTCTCTTAATCAATTGATACACCTTTTAACCCATAATAAAAAAAAGTAAAGGTTTAGGAAGGGTTTAAAGACAAATGTTAATATTGTTAGATTATATGTCGTGCCTCATATTTGAATTCAGGATCTCACAATTGTGTGAGTTAATTATGGTGAAATTTATCATCTCTTCTAAAATAAATAAATAAAAAGTAAAAACTTACACAAGACAAAAGCAAATAATACCTAAAAAATATAGTGCAGTTACGTATGGTTGGAATATTAACACTAGATGAACGATCTACACCACACACAAGGTTTGACGAGTCTTTTCACCCTTTAGCCACAACTATGAAGTTACAATTTCAATACACCAAATAGTTTCACATTATTTGGGACTCGTGGTTAAAATTGGTTTACAAACATTTAAATTACTCAAAACACTCATGTGTTGTTTAATTAAGGATAAAATTGCGATAGCTTACACTAGACAAAAAGTGAACAATATTTGAAAAAATTGGTGTCGTGACTTGAGGTTGGAATACTAACACACTTCCTCTGAAATGAAAAATAAGCAAAACATAATACGTATTTGGTCTAAATATGGACAAGTTGTAACAAAATCAAAGGTATTTTGACTAACATTTGAGCTAGATTTAATCATTTTATCCGATTGTATGAAATGAGAGTTATTCCTTCTAAAACTTACTATATTTGTTGGGAACTTCTTTTTCAAGTGAGGTGACTTTTATTTATAGTATATCAATGTTTAATGTGCGAACCGTCATGTTATCATGATCCCTTTTAGACATCCCAACCCATCATGTCTATTCTTGTAAGTATTATGCATTTGGTGTCGTCACGTCCCAAACCCGAGAGGTTGTATGGATGTCAGGAGGCCCAATTTCATACTTAGTTAGTTGAGCAAATAAGCTCCCGAATACGAGGTCATAAGAGGACTATTCTTTTTTCCTCTCCCACAATTACACCATATTAGGGAGGTCATACATTTCCTCTACATAATGCCCAAAACGCCTAAGCAAAGGCAGACCGCTCGTCATATAGTAAAACACTTCAGGTCTAGATCACAATATATTATCGGCTAGTTCTCTAAATTTAGAAAGAATATAGATTAGTGACGGCATCGTTCTCTAAATTTTCTCGGCGTCATTGACATCTTTTGTAGGTTTTTCATGTGTTCAAGATGGAGTTCGTCATTCAATGTAGGAACATTTCCTCTTTTGTATATTGTTTCACATTGACCCAAAGTCCAATTTGGATTCACTTGTATGCTTGTTTTAGCCCAACTCAATAACATGTTCGGAAGTCTTAGAGCTTTTGGATTCACGGTTATACCTAACTTAACAATCTTGAAAGGTGACCACACCAAATTCAACAAGAAATCAATTGCATTCGAAGCCATTCAAGGCCCATGCCCCCTGCGAACCGTAATATCCATCTATATATGCAGTGACTTTGTCATCGAGAAAGGTACACAATTTTCACCCAATCTCACATGTCACTCTCCTCAGATAACTATTCAGTTAAGCGTTAGAGTATTTGCATGTACTACTCCGCCTCCAAATACGGAGCACAATTCGAGAATCAAAATTAGCCATCTAACTCGATCCAGTTTGAATGATATATTTTTCTCCAAGACAAGCTCTATGTTAAAATGCATTCTATTAGAGCCACCACCAAAATGTCGCAATAACCATTTATCTCTAAGCTCCACAATGGATCTACCTTGGTCAAATTCAAGTTTGATTCATCATCCACCAAAACTTTTATATTGCATATAACTTAGTTGAAACTACGTCTCACTCTAAAAGATTTAGTTAAAATAAATTGATATCATATTTCATTAACTTTTAAAATAAAATAAAATGAATGCAAAATATTTAAAAATATATGAATTCAAACATTTTACTTTCTTGCTAATTGTTTTAAAAAATACATTTTGTCCCGTATTTTTTATTCACAATTTTTGTCTCTGTTGTTTTTTCTTCAATTTTGATACCATATTTTTAAAATTTCAACATTTTTACACTATTATTATTCACTTTAACTCTATATTTTTATGAATACAAATTCTTTTTATAAATGATAAATATCTAAACCTTGAACCCCATCCCCGTGGTGGTTACAGAAGATATTAGAAGAAAAAAGATGGCCGTGGCAATTCAGTGTTTATCATGTGCTCGTTTCGTCACAATCGGAGAACCCCGTCGTTCATTTCCTTTGCAACACAAACCTCTTCTCTTCTCTCTTACTCTCCCATCTCTCTCTCGTAACCCCTACTCCTCAATTGCCTTCGCTTCTTCCAAAAAGAAATACAAGGTTATCTCAACATTATTCGAATTCCAAATCCAATTCATGGTTCATAATTGCTTAATTTATGTTATACTTTTTATTTTTCGCAGAATAAATTATCTCATGTTACCGAGGGAACTGGTGAGGAAGATGAGGACGCATTTGAGTTACTCTTCAAGCAACTCGAAGAAGATCTCAAAAACGACGGTTTATCAAAAGATGATAGTGGTGATGATGAAATAACCGAAGAAGACATCGATTTGCTTGAACGTGAGTTAGAAGACGTGTTGGGGGATTTTGATGCTGAATTGTTAAACACAGATATCAGCGACACACAACCTGATAATAATGATGCAGAAAAAAACAGTGCTGATGGAAAGGAGAGTTTACTCAACCTTAGAACTTGGCAACTGAATAAATTGGCCAGAGCCTTGAAAACTGGCCGACGCAAAACAAGTGTAAGTTTTTTTTATTGTGTAGTGTATTTTCAGCCTAATTTAGTTTTTTCATATTGCTGTCATAGCCGCAATCTCACAACATTTGTACTGATAACATATGGCAAAACAATAACAATTTGTTTAAATTACACTGTACTATTACCCTGCTATAACTGATATTTGAAAACATTGATATATTGTGAGTTTACGGCTAATAAAAATATGTGTTTTCTTTGTACTCATAACTTAGTGTATCAGATGATGGAATTACTTGGTTATAGTTTGAAGAGGGGAAGTGTTCTAGTGTGTTACCTGCTTGAAATACCTGGATGATCTGCATTTAAGTGACGCCATACAAGACATGTGTTTAAGGAACCAAAATGTATATGGAAAAAAGTCAACCACGTGTTTAAACCTTTAATTGCGAATACTGTTAGTAATATTGATCACGTTCTAATTTGCCCCCCCCCCCGACCTTTTTTGTCGTAGCTGATAGAAAAACATGTGAGTGAAAATCGGACTATCCACAGTTTGACAAGTTTCCTCATTCCTGTGGTCTGACTCATTGCTAAGTAGATGGAAAATGTAACTTGATAGATCAGCGAGGTTGGGTTTTTTGCTTCTTGAATGACATGGGGTTCTTACATGGATATTTTTTAAAATGTTAATATTAACAGTCTGAGATGCATTTTCCTTGAAAGGATGCGAGTTTGAAGGTAGTTTTTATGTGTTCATGTGGCAGAGAAAGAAGGTAAAGGAGGGATCTTTGTGTTGTCAAACATACTTAACATGAATGCCCATGCTAGTTGCTAGTTCAATTCCTTATATTGACTTTGGGACCCATTTCTCAATTTCATCTTTCCAATTTGTTGCAGATTAAAAGTCTTGCTGCTGAGCTCTGTCTTGATAGAGGTCTTGTTCTTGATTTGCTTCGTAACCCTCCTCCGAATCTTCTGATGCTGAGCCTATCGATACCCGATGAACCTACACCATCAGCAATATTACTTGAAACTACGCCCGGAGAGAGTCTTTATAAAGAAACAAGCGAAGATCATGCAGAATCTGGACCCAAGTCTAATTTACCTATTCATACCATGCAACAGAGTTGGTCTGCTAAAAAGAGATTAAAAAAGGCCCAACTTGACACTTTGAATGGAGTTTACAGGAGATCTAAACGGCCCACTGTAAGTAAAACTTGCCATGTTTCAATATCACAAGTATTACGATCTACATCATCCGTACATAACTAGTCAAATCTTCATTGGTTTATTAAACTACTTGTTCTGATTTTATGTACTCCATTTTTTTCTGGTCACAATTCCATCAAATCAAATGTTATGTTTAAGAAACTTGAAATAAATAGATGCTTGTATCAGTATTATTATGGTTTTATGCAAAGCAATTAAGAGGCATATAGTTCTATCATGTATGCCTTGAACAAAATAAGGTAAATGTTCTATAGGGCCTTGAACAAAATAAATATATATATGTATATATAGGTGGGGATCCGTTAACTCCAGGAGTAACTCTGTGATGAGTTACTTCGCATAATAACTCAATATAAACGATGCATATCACTAATCCAACCGTCAATTCAAGAGGTATAAATGTTGTGTATATAATGGTCTATAATTGGTCAATATTAGATTTATGGTTATGTAATCATATGATTAAATCCTCTCATGATGTCAACTGTCATCTTATATGCTTCTGTGTATAATGCAATTGAAAGTTACTAAACACATATGTATCAATTTCTACATATTAGGAGACTTTGCATTAACAGTGATAAACATGAGTCTTGGATGTTAACATAATAATTTTGCAATTCTCTTTATTGCATAATAATTTGGTAACTTCAAGATCCTTATCTGTCTGCCTTGAATTACAATGCAGAATGCAATGATTAGCAGTATCGTGCAAGTCACGAACATTCCGCGGAGAACAGTTATTAAGTGGTTTGAAGACAAACGTGTTGAGGAGGGAGTTCCAGAACAACGTGTTCCTTACGAGCGCTCTGCTCATGAAACTGGCTGAAGATTTTATGTTCTCGGAGTTATTTTTTATGATGCAAGTTATGTGAGAACTCTTATAACTGTATGGGAAAAAATGTTTCTCTTTCACCAGCCTTGTTACGCTTTAGAGGTGAATCATATAAGGAAGTTGAAGTACTAATGACGTTGATTATTGGTTTGGTTGACACCGACTATCAAAACTAGGGTGTGGTTCACTGATACTAGAGTCTACATTAGTTAATCTGTTATGTTGTTTCTGAAGTTAGTTATTTAGTGTTCTATACTCTATAAATAAGAACACTCACTGTATTTACATTCTTTTTAATAATCAACAATGTTACCTTTCTGATTTTAATTTTCTCAGTCTCAAACTAACTTTCTATAGCCTATGTTCTAACCCTCACATCCTCATAATTCTAATTTGGTATGCTAGCGTCCACAGATAATAATCTTCAGTAAAATGCGAGAAGAATGATGAATCTTTTTCCAACAATACAGAGAAAGACAATCCAAGCAAAGATTGTTCCTTATCCTTCAAGCATAAGAAGCTTGAAGACGATGCCATAGCATATAGGTCATTAGCTCTTGATTGTAGCACTATGGAACATCTTGAAAAGGGCTCATCTGACTTTGTTTTTGGCTGCAACTGTTGGGGTCAAAGGATCTATCCACCTTATAAAAGAACCAGGATCCACCTTTTACGCTGCTTCAATACTTTGTTCTCAAATTTCTAACAGTCGTCATGGGAGGAGATTCTTTCGTTCTTTTTAGGTATAAAAGAGCCGTTTGAGTAAAATGTCAAGTATCCAGTTGAGATCCTCTATTTAATGTAACCCTCTATTACAAAAGTAGTTATTTTACAAACTAAAGTAAAAATATACAGTAATTTATTTTTATCGAAGTAAAAACTTTTAGAATTCATAATGCAGAAATAACAAATCAAAAGAAACGTCACATGTTTTCAACATCGATCATAATTTTTCAAAGTAAATAATCAAATGTCAGTCAATATTATTATGTTTTGGAAGCTCAAATGAATAATTAAGAAATTATGACGCGAATAAATAAAAACGAGAATTAGTAGAAGAATAAGATCGAAAAAAAAATATACACCGCAATGAAAAGTTAGGAAGATATAAGTGTGGTTAAATGAAGACAAAAATAATTAGTAAGAGTTTGGTTTGAATGAGATTGTTGAATAAATTATTTTCAACTTACAAAATTTCTTAACATAAATAATACTGAAGAATCTATATATTTTTTAAATGTTAGGAGATATTTTATAAATTACAAAAATTCTTAATTGCATATGACCCCATTTTTTTACACGGTTGAAATAATCTTGATAATCTTAACCTTCGAAAAGAGTTAAATATACTATTTAAAGATCTTGATTGAATATTTTTGTTAAAAATCAACAAAAAAAACATTATCGTTAAAAGGATTTTGACAGTAGATTAATAGGTAGAACAACTATTATAAGCCTGTAACAATAGGACAAATATGTAATTTGATCAATGATGGAGTACATTTCAACTAACCGATTGGCACCGACAGCCACTTAGATGAAAACCGGGAGCAACCGGTATTAAATCCGACAGCTGGTGCCACCTCAAGTATTATTCGGCTTGCCAATAATCAGATACGGTCGCGTCTCTTCAATAACAACTGACACGTGTACCCTTCCAATTGGACACTGCCAGTATAAGTCAATCTACAGTGAGCCAAGCCGTAGAAAGTTAAGCTTAAACGGCTCGTGAATAGAACCGGTAACCAGTCCAACCGGTAGAAAAAGAACCATAAAACAGCCATAGGAAAAAAGGCAACAACACAAGACAACTCAACACACTTGTTGTAGTTGTAGCTGAGTGTGTTTTTACAAGTGCAATGTGCAACTGAAGAGAGAGAAAGTGAGAGAAATATGGCGTGTTGAGAGGGCGAAGATTTTCCACCAAATCTGAAAACAGATCGTGAACTGTAACTCCATTGATCTGCACTTTCTCTCTTTTTACACAAACAATATGGAAGCTACTGCCGGCATGGTTGCTGGGTCCCACAAAAGGAACGAGCTTGTTCGAATTCGACACGATTCTTCCGACAGTGGGGTTAGTTTAATTTCTCAATCCTTAATTAATAATATTGTTTTTAGTTTTCTGCTGTGAATTTTCTTTTAATTACTCCCTCTTTCTAAGTTCAGATCAGATCTGAGTGCACATCGATTCATTTTAATCTTCAAACTTTATCACAAATTGATGTTATAATTATAATTCTAACTTAGTATGATGTAGTTAAATATTAATATATAATGTTTATGATTACAATTATGATTATATTCTACAGCCGAAACCTTTGAAGAATTTGAATGGACAAATATGTCAAATATGTGGTGATAATGTTGGATCATCAGCCACTAGTGATGTGTTTGTTGCTTGCAATGAGTGTGGTTTCCCAGTTTGTCGTCCTTGTTATGAATATGAACGAAAAGATGGGAACAAATCTTGTCCTCAGTGCAAGACAAGATACAAAAGGCACAGAGGTTAGTTAGTTAGTTTGTTTATCCAGTTGTGTTGATTTTGATTTTTGGTTAGAATGTTTTATGTATATCAAATTTGGAAAATGATGAGTTATGATATCAGGGAGTGCTCGAGTTGAGGGAGATGATGAAGAGGACGATGTTGATGATATCGAGAATGAGTTCAATTATGCACAAGGAAATTCAAAAGCAAGGAGGCAGTGGGAAGATGAACTCTCTTCGTCTTCTAGACGCGATTATCAGCAACCAATTCCTCTTCTCACCAATGGCCAAACTGTAATAATCTTCTCATCTGTTTTAGCCTTCTATATATATGGTTATCATTTGTGGATATCACTATACATTTTTTTTTTTGCAGAGTTTATATGAGGTGAGCTGAGGGAGGATTTAGTAGTATAATTGGTTTAAATTTTTAAATTATCTGCTAAACTATTGATTTAGCTTTCGCTTTTCAGTTATGTTAGTTGTCTTTATTGTTGAGCTGTAATGAAAAAGTGAATAACAAATGACAACAATCAACAGAAGTTAAGATTAAATTTTTGATTATTAACTGTATCAATGTTATATGTGTTTCTAGCTAGGAGAATATATTACTGTATTACATGAAACAATGCATACATTTTACTTGATGCTTCATTGACTGCCAGTTGGTTGATGATCCGCAACTCGCCTTTTTACTTTATGTTTCTGTATTGTTCATTAATTGACAATTAATATTGATAGATGTCTGGTGAGATCCCCTGCGCTACGCCCGATACTCAATCTGTACGAACTACTTCTGGTCCCTTGGGACCATCTGAGAAAGTTCACTCACTGCCCTATATCGATCCAAGGCAACCAGGTATAGTGTTAAACTTGAAGTTTTGCTATATTTTTATATTTGTTAGATTATTGTGATTTTTTTAATTGACCGTATTTTTGTTACTACAGTTCCGGTGAGAATTGTGGATCCATCAAAGGACTTAAATTCTTATGGTTTGGGAAACGTTGACTGGAAGGAAAGGGTTGAAGGTTGGAAGCTGAAGCATGAGAAAAATATGGTACAAATGACCGGTAGATACTCTGACGGAAAAGGAGGAGGAGACATTGAAGGGACTGGATCTAATGGAGAAGAACTTCAAATGTAAGCAACTTATGCCGTTTTCAACAATGATTAATGACTAGATAATCGTATTTGGGATGTATCAAAGAACAATGTTTGCTTATTTATGTTAGAGGATTAATTTATTTTTCTGTTAATAGCATTCAAAGCGAATTTCATTCTCTTTCTCAGTGTTTGTCTAGATCATGATCTACATTGCAAGATTGCATCAATCTTGTCACCTCTTTAAGAGTTGGATACCATGCGAAATCACGCTGAGTAAGATCAGAGTGAGATTGTTCGATCTCTTGTGATCCCTAAGGGATCATTTTTTGGATCCGGTTGTGTGACCCGGTTCTCCTGAACCCAGATTTTAAAATCCTTTTTGTGCCCTAAAATGCCACTTTGCCTATAACCCTCTCTACTCATCTTTTCACATATTGAGGTGGTAGTAGTGCAGCCTCAGCTGCAGCTGTAGAGGAATTGCAGGTTCCTAATGCTGTAGAAAGTGGCGATGAACAAGGAGGAGATGATGAGATTAATGAAAATGCAAATGTTGATCTTATGGAAGATGATCATCCTGACTGGAACGTTAGGGATTTGAACTAAAGTCTATTTTTTGGAGTATTTTCTTCCGTGGACTTCTGGTTGTGTTATATTTTGAACTTTAGCAAACCTAATTTTATGTATGTTACTATTTATGGCTTGTTTTGGATGTTATGCGTATGAAATTTCAGTTGAGTTTGCTTTTAATATTTACCCGAAATGAATTTCATTTCAAATGAAATGATCCATTGGTTTTGTTCTTGACAGGGTTGATGATGCTCGACAACCTTTGAGTCGGATCGTACCTATTTCTTCATCTCAGCTTACTCCTTATCGTGTTGTTATCGTACTCCGGCTGATTATTCTCGGCTTCTTCTTACAATATCGTGTTACTCACCCCGTAAAAGATGCATACCCACTGTGGTTGACATCAGTTATCTGTGAGATTTGGTTTGCCTTATCCTGGATTTTGGATCAGTTTCCCAAATGGTCTCCCATTAATCGCGAGACTTATCTTGACAGGCTTGCTATAAGGTTTGGGTTTCACTTTTTTCATGCACCCTTGGACTTGTCTTGGTTTAACTATGAAGCAACATTTTCCGTTCCACTAATCTTAGTTTGTCTTTTTTAGATATGATCGTGACGGAGAACCATCACAGTTGGCCCCCGTTGATGTTTTTGTTAGTACAGTGGACCCTCTTAAAGAGCCGCCTCTTGTAACTGCAAATACTGTTTTGTCTATACTTTCTGTTGATTACCCTGTCGACAAGGTTTCCTGCTATGTATCAGACGATGGTTCAGCAATGTTGACTTTTGAAGCCTTATCAGAAACGGCCGAGTTTGCAAAGAAGTGGGTTCCCTTTTGCAAAAAGCACAATATTGAGCCAAGAGCCCCTGAGTTTTATTTTGCTCAGAAGATTGATTACTTAAAGGACAAGATTCAACCCTCTTTTGTTAAGGAGCGACGGTCAATGAAGGTTAGTTTTGAGGCATCACGTTTCAATTTCCAGTTCAATATTTATATCTAGACACGTTGAACGTATCAATTAAACACTATTTGGTGAAAACAAGAGCATGCACTTTTATAACTTTAGGCTTCCCTTCCTCCAACCTTGGCATATTTTTGGGTACACAAGTGTAGAAAAATTAAATATTGATATTTGTGCTTTACAGAGAGCCTATGAAGAATTCAAAGTTCAGATCAATGCCCATGTGGCCAAAGCTCAGAAGACACCAGAGGAAGGTTGGACAATGGAGGATGGAACACCTTGGCCTGGAAATAATCCCAGGGATCATCCTGGAATGATTCAGGTATCACCTTTTTCTCTAAATTTCACATATAATCTCAGCCGTTGTTGATGTTTTCAGTTTGGTAATGTTGTTTTGTGATATGCAGGTGTTTTTAGGTCATAGTGGAGGGCTTGATACAGATGGAAATGAGCTGCCTAGGCTTGTTTATGTTTCTCGTGAAAAGCGACCAGGCTTCCAACATCACAAGAAGGCTGGAGCTATGAATGCTTTGGTTTGTCATACCGATACTTCTTATTTTATGTGTTTGATTGCATTGTCTGGTTTATTTTCCTGTTAATGGATGTGTCCTGTCCCATGTCTTGTTTAGTTTCGCTAAGCCTATGGCCTTAGTGTGGCAGTTGGTTTTTCTCACAAGATTATGTAAAAAAACTGAATCTACATGGAAAATAACCTACAAAATGGTGTTGTGATTTAACATATTACAATGATAGACAGTGTTAAACAACTTTTCTCAAGCTTCTATAGGATTGATTGATGTTGCTAGTCGATCATGTGAGTTCTGTATTTGAGTTAGTTGGGGAAACAACTTTTCTTCCTGAATGCGCCTGTGTCGCCATGGTTGTGTACTTTTATTTATTAGGAAGATAGGTTTTGAACAACACTAACCATGGTTTCATCTTGTGTGATGTAGATTCGAGTTTCTGCTGTCTTGACCAATGGTGCATATATTTTGAATGTCGATTGTGATCACTATTTCAATAATAGTAAAGCTCTTAAAGAAGCAATGTGTTTCATGATGGATCCTGCTTATGGAAAGAAGACATGCTACGTGCAGTTTCCTCAGAGATTTGATGGCATTGATTTGCACGATCGATATGCCAATCGCAATATTGTTTTCTTCGATGTAGGTCTTTATTCTTTTGTAATTTTGCCAAGTTGCAACTTCAGAAATATTTTCTTTCTTTGCATTTCTTTCCACTGCTTTGGCTAAACTTCAATTTTTTTAATATCAGATCAATATGAAAGGTCATGATGGTATTCAGGGCCCAGTCTATGTGGGAACAGGTTGCTGTTTCAATAGGCAGGCTTTGTACGGTTATGATCCTGTTTTGACCGAGGAAGATCTTGAACCTAACATTATTGTGAAGAGTTGTTGGGGTTCTAGAAAGAAAGGAAGGGGTGGCAATAAGAAGTACAATGACAAGAAGAGGGGAGTTAAAAGAACTGAATCCACCATTCCCATATTTAATATGGAGGATATAGAGGAGGGTGTTGAAGGTATGCTATTACAAAAACATATCTCCTCCAACTCACTTATTTACAGTTGCTCACATGTTTAGAATTTAAAATATCAGTTTCATGCAATAGAGTTGTTTATGTTATGCATCTTTTTGCAGGTTATGATGATGAAAGGTCACTTCTAATGTCTCAGAAGAGCTTGGAGAAGCGTTTCGGACAGTCTCCAGTTTTTATTGCTGCCACCTTCATGGAGCAGGGTGGCATTCCACCTTCAACCAATCCTGCAACTCTTCTTAAGGAAGCAATTCACGTTATCAGCTGCGGTTATGAAGACAAGACAGAATGGGGAAAAGAGGTGAGCATGCCTATTTACACTGTGTTTTTAAACCCGTTTCCTTTGGTATAAAGAAATATAAATGAGATTGGTGAGTAGCTTGTTTTACTATTAATTAACATTTTTTTACTTCACCAGATTGGATGGATCTATGGTTCTGTGACTGAAGATATCTTGACTGGGTTTAAGATGCATGCCCGTGGTTGGATTTCCGTCTATTGCATGCCACCTCGTCCAGCATTTAAGGGTTCTGCACCTATCAATCTTTCTGATCGTCTCAATCAAGTGCTTCGGTGGGCCTTGGGTTCAATCGAGATCTTCCTTAGCAGACATTGTCCCTTGTGGTATGGCTACAATGGGAGGATGAAGAGTCTCATGAGGCTGGCTTATATCAATACAATTGTCTACCCCTTTACCTCACTCCCGCTGATTGCATACTGTACGCTTCCCGCATTTTGTCTCATCACAAATAAATTTATTATTCCTGAGGTAAATGATTTCTTCTATCTCATTTCTGGTACATCAACTTTTAAGAGAAATGATATGTTGACACACAAATTTGACAACAAAAATTGACCACAAAGATGGTTGACACTCTTCAAAAATATGGTTAATTACGTTCAAGGGATGATTAATGAAATGTATAAATTAGAGTAAGAACAATAATCAATTAATGAATATAACAAGGTGTCACAACTTATTAACCGCCTATTGAACATAATTAACCACAATTTTGAATGTCATTAATTATGATGTTAAGGTATTGAAATATATACATGTTGTATTCACTAACTATCTACTAAACATAATTAACCATGTTTTTGAATTGAATTAACCATCCAGTTTGTCGTTGAATTCAGTTTTCCGATTGTGTCAAAATAACACAGCTCAACTTATAACTACTGATTGTGGGTCTTACTTTTTAAACTTTCGAAATTCATAGACATTTGTTTAATCTTTATGCAGATAAGCAACTTTGCAAGCATGTGGTTTATCCTTCTCTTCATTTCCATTTTCACCACTTCGATTCTTGAGCTTAGGTGGAGTGGTGTCGGTATAGAAGACTGGTGGAGGAACGAACAGTTTTGGGTTATCGGTGGAACGTCTGCACATCTCTTCGCCGTGTTCCAAGGTCTTCTTAAAGTCCTTGCAGGTATAGACACAAATTTTACCGTCACATCAAAGGCGTCAGACGAAGATGGAGACTTCGCCGAGCTATACGTGTTCAAATGGACATCACTTCTCATCCCTCCTACAACTGTGCTTATCGTGAATTTGATAGGTATTGTGGCTGGTGTTTCTTACGCCATAAACAGCGGTTACCAATCATGGGGTCCTCTGTTTGGAAAGCTCTTCTTTGCTATATGGGTCATTGCTCATTTATACCCTTTCTTGAAAGGTCTTTTGGGGAGACAAAACCGTACTCCAACCATTGTTATTGTTTGGTCTATTCTCCTTGCTTCTATATTCTCCTTGTTGTGGGTGAGAATTGACCCTTTCATCACTGACAACAGCAAATCAACTGGTCAATGTGGTATCAACTGTTAGTTTTATGTTTGAAGATTCATTGTGTTTGACCATCCCCTTTTGATTGGAGGCATTCAAGATTGAACTTAGTGTATATAAGCAAGAATTCAGCATGGAAGTCCTATTTATTATGCATGAAAATAGGATGCGGGATAAAGTATAAAACCTTCATAGCATTCTTGTTTCTTTTGTTTATTTATTTATTTATCTGTATCCTCATGGGGGGTCCTTACAAGGATAGTTATGTTGAGTTGTATGTCTGCTGTTGTATTTTTTGAACACGTAATATGAAATTTGTTTATGACAATAATACTATAGTGAAAGAAAACAAGGTGCAATGTACTGTTTGGTGGTTTTGATTACTGTGTGAGCTATATTGGTGTCTGATCAGATGACCATTAGATATTATAATTTTGACAGTCAAGAAGATTTGTCTTTCTCATTTTTCAGAACATTCTCTAATCCTTTCTTCAACTCTCTATTTTGTGAATGTGTGATTTGAACCGTCCAACCTTATAGAGAAACATCATAAATCATTATACACTTCGTCAACCTCCTTCCACCACTCTCGAACAACCAACCTACAGATAACTTATTTGGATTTCATAATAAACTTGATAAATCTTAGCAAGTGTTTTTTTTTTTTTTTTTTTAAAAAAAGTTACATAAGTTTTGTGATGACTACAAGTCTTTTTTAAAACAGTTTTTCTAAATGTAAACTTTTTAGGAGCTTTTACATGACTTTTTTTCATGAACACCTAAAAGCTTACTCGGACTTTTTTGTAATAAAAAAACTATGATAGTTTTGATGAACTTTTCAAGAGTTATAAAATAATAAGAATCTGAAAGAAAAAAAAATACTTGAAATGTAAAGTTATTTTTAATAACTTCTCTTAAAATCATCGTTGATAAAAGATTATTTTTTTAAAAAGTGATTTTTGTTATGGTAAACAAAAATAAAATAGCTTCTACTTATCTTAAAAATCTCTACAAATTAATTTCTAATTTATATAACATCAAAATCATTTTTTTATAATATGCAACAAAGGGCCCAAATGAGGTCTATCCTTGTAAGGTAAAATTGGTACAAATATAGCTAAGATGTCAACCAAGGCCACAGCTCATGTTTTATCTATGAACTTGCAAAGTAATCTATGGAAAAAATGACAATGCCATGCTTAACAAAAATTAACTTCAAAAAATATGATTGGAGAGTAGTATACAGTCAATTTCCAAGAACAGGATTACAAAAAAAGTAGATTATGACCATGAAAATGTGCAGCCAAGACACAATGAAAAGCTTGGTAGTAACATAAATAAACAAAAAAAAAAAAAAAAAAAAAAAAAAAAACATTCCATTCTCAGATGCTTATAAATGTGATTTGTGAGGGTGAAAAATTCCAGTAATAATACAAGAGAAACCCAAAATTAAGTTAACCAAATGCATAAAAAATGTATGCAGCATTTCCAAAATTTGCCTTCAGTGGAAACAAAGCAGGTGACTTGAACTATTCCTCCTCCTCCTCCTCGTTATCTATCAATATCTTCTTGCACGCTTCATAACACATGAAAGAGATTCCGGCAGCCGGTACTAACTTCATGCAACTAGGTCCAAGCCCTCTATATAGACCCTGGATCCCTTCTTGCTCAAGTATGCTAACAAGGGCATGAACCACATTTTTATAAACCTGTCTTCCACTAAGAGCTCCAACTTGCATATGCTTGCGAGCCACCTCGAGTGGAAATGTCGCGCTACTTGAAATAGCCCCAGCTGCTGAACCAATCAAAAGGGTTTCAAAGTTGCCAATTTGCTCTTGTTTAAAGATTTTTCTATATGCTTTCCGTAGAGTGTCATAGGCAAAGTAATTGGTAGCCGAATATGGAATGACTCCAATAAGACTAGGAGTCAGGCCTCTGTAAAGTTCTGCAGGACCCTCTTCTTTAATTATTTTCACGAATGCGTCGAGGAGACCATTATAAACACCTCTCTGCAATATCACTAATCAAGCTTAAGCTTCCCCTTCTATTTTTTGATATGATGCTAAAACATAAATATGAGAAAGCAACCTTATGTATATTTTATAAGATACCATTAAATGTGACACCCTTTTGAGCCAACATGAATACCTGGATAGTTAGTCTAGTCTTGAGTAGTTCAAGTGGATATGTGCATATTGTTGAACTCACTCCGGCACAGGCACCTGCAATCAATGATGCAGGAACCGGGAGTTTGGACTGTTCTCCGGGATTTGCGGATAGGTTCTTGTTTACCGTATCATAAGCAAATAGCTGCAGAAATAGGTGAAAAAAAATTGAGATAAAGATGAACTACAGTGTAGACTACAGATTTATTTATCATGGCCAGATTAGATAAATAATGCTTCTCGCATTTAGAAGAACAACTCTCCAAAGAAACATTAACAATTACAAAGAGGCTGTTTTTCTTGAATTTGACTCCTCTATCATGAGAAATACAGTTTAGAGGGTAAGTGAACAATGATAATAATTGTTTGAGAAAATCAACAATTGATGTGATTGATTACGAAACATATAGTTTGATTTCTAATTTAATTTAATCCTAGGTTGGTGATGAGTTCCAGACACAGAATTTGAATTCTAAAACAAGATAAATTAATTCAGACCAAATCATATCATATTTTTAAATATTCCAATCAATATGAATGGAATCATGTTCATTTGATCACAGGGATTTGGCTGACTTGTTAGAAGTTCAATTAACAAGTTAACGCAATTGTGAAGCACAGACTAAAAGAGACATACTTGCTCATTGACTTACCTGATGGGCCATTTATATATTTAAGACCCCCACCTAAAAAATAACAAAGCACCATCATATGAAATTTCTCTAGCAATATAAATCAAATAATAAACTTAAGTCCTAAAACTGCTAAAGAGTTAAAAGAGGGTCAGGAATATGTAAAGCATAAAATTAAAATTTAAGTAATTGAATTCTAAGGGCAATAAAACCAACTAATTGTTATGCAGATCATTCAAAAGAGGAAGGAACATGGCCAAAATATGCAAAAGCAGCAAAACGTCAACTAAAGCTAGTATGTCCCTAATGCATAAAGGTAAGGGGCATTCATGAGGCAGATTGTCTCCGCAAATGAACCAATTAATACCAAAATCTTAAAACATTACTATACCAGAAAAGGGTTTAAAGGCAAAGTTCAAATAAACAGTGTATTAAGGCATTTTATATGTCAGTTCAATGGTGGCTTATGCAATTGTATATCATAGCAAATCAGCAAATGCTCAAACTTCATAAAAAATTATGCTTAGATTGGTATTTTTGCCAACATTGAAAGGTACAAAGACCCAGAAAATGAAACAGAAACTGATGTTAGAGAAGCTATTCCCGCCAAGTCTTCAAGCAGAATTTGACAGTCCCTTTGATTAGTACCCTTGATTTGAGTGAGAGAACTGAGCTAACCAATCTAAAGTTCTACTTGCTTCTCTAATGCTAATAGTATGACAAAGCTCCAGACAGTCAAACACCATTGCTGCCTAAGAATGTTGTCCATGGCTCAAGATAGACAGCAGGGGTGACTATTATTCAGTATTGTCAATCGTGCATCGCAGAGAATAGAGGTTTATTCAAAATTTCAAATTCCGCTGCACAGAAATGCTATAGCACCACTATTTGACAACATTGTGTACAAAATAGCAACATAGCGTATCACGGAACAATAGCGGATTGTTTAAATTTCCGTATGCTATAATAGCGCTACAGGGCCGCTATAGCCTCTATTTAACAACACTGCTATTGTTGCACCCATGTTCAATCATCTATATATCAACAAGGAGAAATATTTTCCAGAAAAACCTGCTTAAATCCACAATTCGGTCCTAGCTCCAATCCAGAAATTATACCAGGTGTTGGTGTATTGGTTTCATTTTAGCACTTACAAAACCTATCTGAATAAATGTTTCAAAAACCATAAGAGTATTTGGGATATAAAGCTGGTTGTGACTGTTCTTAAAATCTCGAAAAAAAAGTGGTATTATGGCCTCTCCCTACCCAATGAATCACTCAACAAAATTGTAGTTAGCAGATCATAGACTTCCAATCTAGTGGCTGCATCTTCAAGACTTTAACAGATTCAAGACTCTTGTAATAGTTTATGAGATGCACTATCTTTCGAGTCACATCCAATGAGAATCTATCATATTGCCATGTAAGCCTATACTATAACCGTATTTTGAAAATAACTACAAAATACTCAATTCTTATTGGATGTAAGTTTGCATGTCCCCTTTTCTCAATGTTTATTTACATTGAAATTATGAAATGCCCTCCTAAAACAAATGCTCCAACCAAGAACAAAGTAAATAATTAACCGCAATGTCCAGAATCGGCATCAAAGTTAACAATTAAACACAGATAAGTTTTTATGTGCATAGTAATATATATAAAGTGATATTAGGGAAGCAGCCATGTAATCCACTAACATAAAAGAAACACCTTGAAAAACAATCAAGAATGGAAAAAATAAAAATCAGTATGATATGATATTATTACCTCAATGGCCTTGCTAGGAGCAACCCTTATAACATTAACAAGATTACCCCTAAACAATCCCTTCCATCCATCACTTTTCATAATATTTTGGAAAACCTCAGTGGTAGAATGGCCACTACTCCCCACCATCAAATGAGTCCTAATAGTCTCCAAAGGTGCCACAGTGGTCCTAGACACTGCCCCAGCAATTGCTCCACTACACAACCTCCTAACAGAAGGATTCCTTATCTTAATCTTCAGCTTAAACCCACCATTTTTATTCTTTCCCTTAACTCCTTCCTCTTCCCCCTTCACCTTAACACCATTAGCCTCAAATTTCCACAGTGATTGAATATACTTTGTGTACAATTCATTGAAGGGAAGTTTAGGGTCATCACCATTGTTATCAGAAGGATTAGGTTGTTGAACACCAAACCCTATTCCCATTTGACCAACACTAGCAAACAAACCACCTGGATAAGAGTAGTAGTTGTCATGAGATTGAGAACCCAAATCGGAAAGTGAGAAAAACCCATCTTTTTCCTCATCAAATAGTTGGATTTTTCTCCGACCCATTAACCAGAAAGAGGTTGTGAATTGTTGTGTGATAAAGTTTGCTTCTTTTATTGGTTCTATATGGAGTAGTAGCATAACATTCAAAAATAACTATGTGAATGTTATGGTTTGTTCTTTGAGGGAGAAAGTAAAGTATTCATTTTGTAAGATGAAATGAAATGAAATGAATGCATTGGGCTCTATTTGGAACAAATTGATGAGGAGTCTTACGTTAAATAATTATTATTATTATTATCACAATATTTGTTTTGTTTTGTTCTGTTTGCTGCGGCTAATAGCTATGTCTTGGTGTTTAGGTATTCGCTCCTTTTTCTGTAGCGTTGCTGTGCCACCGAATCCAAACCCTCTTCTTTTTTTAATCATTTTGTTCGTTTTAAAGTAGTTTTTTTTTTTGGTTCATTATAAATTTTTTTCTTCTAGATTTCAGTTTTTTTTTTCTTTTCTATTTGATTCATAAATTTTGTTTCCATAAGTCGCATTAGTCATTCTATTAAAAACACATTAAATTTGTTGATTGATTATATAAATATCAATTTTGTTTTCATAAGTCGCATTAGTCATTCTATTAAAAACACATTAAGTTTGTTGATTGATTGTATAAATATCACTTTAGTGTTTTGACTAGGTTGTATGAGTCATCTATTTGAAATCTAAAATTAAGGTACGAGATCTATTTTACTTGGTGAAACTCAAAATTATTGTATTATTTAAGTAAAAGTATCATGTTTATAGAGTGGCTAATACTTTTTAGAAGGAGGAGGAGGATAAATTGGTATGAAAACTTAAATTTTGATTTTAAATGGGTAATTCATACAATTCAACTAGTAGATTTGACATTTTTTTTAATACAATTGACGAAATTGATTAATTTGACCAACATAAGTAAAGTTGAGAGACCAAAATGGAACGAAAATTAAATAAAGAATCGAAATGAAACCCTAAAAAAGATAAAGGACCAAAATAATAATTTAGCAATTTTATTTTGACTTAATTATAATTTTATTTCTCTATTTTTACCAATTTTTAAATTTGATCTTCCTATTTTAAAATCCGACAGCTTTGATTTCTTCTTCATATTTTTTAACTAAAAACGGTGATTTGATATTTTTTAAATAGCTTGGAATATGATCTCATGATGTAGAACTATATGGATGCATTAGTTATTTATATATTATTAATTAAATTATAAAATTGAATAATTTCGAAACTTGAAATTGAATTTTTTAGAGAGTTTTATTGCAATTGCATGAATACTAATAATTCAACATCGTCATCATATCATATCATATCATATGTCATGTTGTTTAAAATACATACATCGCCATTGTTTATTTAAAATTTTGAGGGGTTGACAAAAATTGATAGATTTTAAAATAAAGAGATCAATTTCGTGAATATTGTGAAAATAAGAAGACCAAAACTATAACTAAATCTTTTATTTTCCATCCAATTTAATTATTGATAAAATTTACTATCTAAATTAGTCTCGATAAAATTTACTATCTAAATTAGTCTCTCTTGACAATTTTGATAATTTAATAAGAAGAATAAATTAATCCCTCAGTAAAAAGATAAAAAAAAAAAAGACATTTTAATTGATAATGTGGCAAATAAAAATGATGACATGTCAAACAAATAAGTGAATACTTATAAAACAATATTAGTGTAAAATATTTGAGCTAAATTAGTTTCTAAAATTCAATTTTAGAATATTATTAAAAAAAATTGAAATGAGTCACTCGCTACTTTGGGTTAAATAAGTCTCTCCCTTTGGATTTTTAATTGTTTAACAAAAAAGCCTAAACTAATTTCCCGTTGATTTAGGCCGAATAAGTATATGCTTTATTATTTGTAGTCAGTCTTTCATTCTTATATTCTTAATCATCATAAAAGGACTAAAAAAAACTAAATGAGTTACTTTGTGATTGATAACTTCAAAATAATACCATCAAACATTGACAACTTAAAAAAATAATAATAATACATAAATACATATACCAAATATAAAATAAGACATACTAAGTTATCCCTTAGTTACAATGTTTAACTATTTTGACGGCGGAAGGTTGTGATTGTGTCAAAGACATTTCATCTTAAGTAATTGGTTCCTTCACTTTAGTTCTGTTTCAAGGCTTACATTTAATATCTTGATTGAGCACGTCATTTTTTCCCCTTTCATAATGAGCCATTTCATCACACTTTGCACATTGGACCTTTAGTTGCCTGGAGATTTAGTGGAGCATATGGAAATATGATTTAGGGCTTTATGCTTTGTGAAAGGAAATAGGAAGGACAGAAAATGATATTACTTAGGGACTTATTTGGTCCAAATTAGTGAGAGACTAATTCTGAGTATTTTTTTTACTGATTTTTTCCATATTCAAATATTAACACTAGTTTACTAAATTTAGACCAATTTTTTTTTTTTTACTGATTAATATATTAATTGTAAATAGTAAAGTCACTTTTATGGCATGACAAGAATGGAGTCCAAACCATTGCCACCAATTGCGAAGCTTCAGAAAAATGTATGGGAGTATTAAAATAAAATAAACAATGTACAACTAAAAAATATTTATTTCTATAAAAAAATAACTTGGAGAATACAATAACTTATTTTATTATTTAAAAAATAAAAAAATAAAAAATTTGTTTCTTATATATAATACCGTAAGTCATAGTCCACGCAAAGTTCCGCCACATATTATAACATTTCTATATGTATTGTGAAGATAAATTTTATTTTGCATGTGATGCAAAATGTAAAATTGCTTGTGTTGGCAAGTTGCAAGATACATGTTAGACAAGTGGTTTGTTGTATATAAAGAAATTTAATTTATCTCTTCTATAAATAGTGCTTTGGACACATATTTTCATTTTCATATAGTAGTAACACAAGAAGCACTACAACGAGGAAATTCAGTTTCTCCATTAAAATTTCATGTAGTGTTAGTATACTCCTACTTTTAATATAGAGTCTAATTATTCTTTCCTTGCATTACTTATAATTTCTTTCACTTAGTAAAAATTATCTACTTTTGCACGGTAGCTTTTTACTTTGTTGAGGATTTTTCGTATAAATATTGTGTTTTCAGTTCATTTTTTTTGTATCTTTTATTTTAATTGCATGATATTATTTTATTTATCTAATATCATTAATTTTATTTCTCTCACACACAAATTAATGTTCTAATTTTTGCTAACAAATTATTAAATCATTTGATAATTAATTTTTTTACTAAAATATCATTGTATTTTGTCTAGCACCAAGAATACAAATGCAATTTGCGTAAAAAAAAAAAGAAAAGAAAAAGAATAGAAAAACAATCTATGCTTTTTTTATTTATTAAAAAATACAATCTATACTATAAAGAGGAAGTCCAAGGTTACATTATTTGGAAATAGTGTCATTTTTAATGTATAGATTTCAAAATGTATATCTTAAAAAAAGGAATCTACATAAAACGTGAGTCAAATGGCAATTTTTGAAATCTGCATTTAATCCGGTCAAATCACTAGTGGACGGTGTTTGTATGATAATTTATCACAAAGTTAAAGATGATTGAATTATTTTTCCATTTGAGTCAATGCTTTTCCTACCTTCGGTATTAATTATAAAAAAAATATTATTTTTTAATTTCATTTATAAAAAAAACTGTGACATTTAAAATATATCTATTATTTAAATAATTTTTTTAATCTTCATTTAATATTTGCCTTTTAAATATTAATGCATATATTTAATGTATCACATTTTTTTATGATAAATAATATTTTTTATAAAAATATTTTAAAAGTAATAATAATAATAATAATAATAATAATAATAAACAAATTCATTGGTATTGATATTTTTCTATTTTAAAGGTAATCTGTTTTTGATTTTTTAGCTCAAATTGTTAATAGTCAAATTAATTGTACAAATTTGATAGTATTCCACTATTTAAAGAGGTCGATAACAAAACTTAATCTATGTGCATATCATATAGTTTTCATATAATCGGAGAATTTTGTTATCATTCAAAAAATAATAATCAGGTACACATTTAAAATTTTATACCATTAATTAAATTCAAAATAGATCTAATTTTATTTTGCAGTAACCGTTGGTTTTTGTTTTGGTCTGAAGTGTGTGGGTGTTAGTTATGAACGCAATTTTATTTGATTGAGGGATAAGAATCCCACAAAGGCAAAACTCATCATCTAGAAGTTTTTAAAAATGAAATCGTGAATTTATAATTATTACATGACATGATTTCCATTTAAAAAAGTAAAGGAATATATAATTTAAATTTAATGTTTGTGACAAAGATGAAAATGAAAATGAATGTTGATACAGTGTATATCAGCACGATGTTTATAAATTGAAAATGTGGGCGCAGGAAAGTTTGTATCATTCATCAAGCAAAATCGTTGGTTGAATAAATAATGAGGCTATTTACCCTTCTAATATTTTCTACCATACTGCTCAATCAATTGACCCTTATTCTTGCAGACCTTGGTACTGCTTCTTCTTATGGGCCTCCATATATACGTGAGTCAACAATTTTTATTTTTATTTTTTGCTCTTATAATAGATTTATTTATTTACAATACAAAATCTATTGACTATTGTTATGTTTTTATTTGTGCAAATACATCATATTTTGTTTGATTTTTAGTTTTTTAAATTTTTTAAATCCATGTAAATATATATATATATTTTACTTGTGGTATTTGATATTTTGTTTTTAATAGATGAAAAAAATTAATATTGAGGTTGTTATTTGTGATACGTAAAATATTTGATTTTGTTCTTTCCAAGAGTAAAAAATAATATAGTTTTAGGACAATTTCTTTTTTAAGTTTTACGGTATATCATAAGTTTGTGTTTGAAAGTTATTCGATATTCAATATTCAATTGTGGTTGATGACATATTTTTTAGAAGTAAAAATTAATAATTCTTTTAGTTTTTACAAATGACATAATGACTTAATCGATAAAAATAAAGAAAGATGAATATATTTTTTCAAAATTCAATTTATTAAATCAACAACAATTAAATCACTATTTCAATCTTTAAAGACAACGAGAAGGATAAACTTATTGACAATGAAGCTATTTGATTTGATGTAATTGCATGATGATGCAGCAACTGCTTGTGATGGAAATAGGAGAGAGCAGTTTCCTCCAGGAAATATATTTGCAGCAGTGAATGAAGGGTTATGGGATAATGGTGCTGCATGTGGAAGGAGATACAGAATAAGGTGTTTGAGTGGAATCAATAAGCCATGCAAAAATGGTAGCATTGATGTTAAAATTGTTGATTCTATTTCATGTTCAAAGCACCCTTGCTCCAACACTTTCCTCTTGTCAACTCCAGCCTTTGCAGCCATCTCACGCCTCCCTGATGCAAATATCAATATTGAATATATGCAGTGAGTTTTTAATTTAGTACATTTAACTTATTAATTCATATCTTTACAACATCTTCCGATTAATTCATCCATTGCTGTTCAATGTTCATACAGGATATGATATCACATTCCATTAAGAGACCATCCCTGAATTGTTCAACAAAATTGCAGAGGAGAATTATAGATGTGTAACTCAAGTTAATAATGGAAATTGACTGAATAAATATATACAATATTATAGCTTTTAATCAAGTTTTCAATGGCTTAAAGATCATTATTGCATCTTAATTTGGTCATGTGCCTTAGACAAATTAACATAATTATTATTCACTGTGAGCACTACACTACAAGAAAAAAAAATTACATTTGTAACCGTTGCTATTTAATGTTTGCGACAGTTCTTCAACCGTCACATATTCATGCGTTGCGAGACTGTTTTGGACAATTAAAAAACTCGTCGTTTTAATTGTTGCAAATATTTACGACAGTTCTAACCGCCTCCAATAAGGCCTTTAAATTGTCTATTTTTTGTTCTAGGATAATATTGCAACAGTTACACACCGCCTCTATGTACTTTTAGCAACGATTTAAAATTAAAATACACAAATATAAAATTATAAATAAATCTAATTTGTATAAAATATTTAAAAGTAACAACCATACATTAAAATTAATCAAAATAATAAGTAAATTAATTTAAATATTCAATCAAAACAATCAAAAATATAAATTATTTAAACACAAAAAACAAAATTAGAGATGAGATTTTTTTTTCTTATTATTATTATTAAAAAAAATTAAATAATGTATATTTTATGTCTATGCCTAAATCGTTTGTATATATGGTTTGTGACCACACAAAATTACTCTGCTGCAATATTTGAAAATGGAATTGGATATATACATCAATAATCTAAAACCGAATAACCAAGTGTATGGTGAATAATACTTAATAACATGAATCTGTTGTGATAAGAAATTACATGATCTCTACATTTTCCAAAATACTAACAATATTAATTATATTAATTACTAATTTTATATATTACAAAATTATTTTGTTCATTGTAAAATTATTTTGCATATAATATTTTTGTGAGTGAAATTTCCAATTTTCCTATTTATTACTATAAAATTATGTATTTGAGTTTTTTTTTTATTGTATATAAACAAACATAATATTTTACTTTTTAAAACTTTTATTATAATTATTATTATTATTATTTTTATTATTATTATTTTGTATTGTAAATTTAACCATTTTAATTACGTTATAAGAGGACTCTTGTTTTTTATATTGACACACCCGAGCTTTGACTTTTTTAAAAAGTGTATTCCATACCTTACTCATATCTAATTCCAATACCCAAATTTTGTCAAGAAAATAATACCCAAACATATGCATCATACTTATTTGATCATAGACAATTAGACATCAGACAAGGTTTATGTAATCTGTGATCTCTTCACGCACACAACCAAACCCACAAAATGACGGCATTAATTAGGATTTGAATTAATATTTTTTCACTAAATATTTTAATAATAAATAAACTTATTGCTCTGTATATAAAAGTTGATTTCACTCTAAACAAAATTTTCTCTTATAAAATTTGGTCAATTATTTTTGTTATTAAAAATAAAAAGTTGTAATTTAATTATCTTTATATCGTATATGTAAAAGTTGATGTCAATTTTATATTAAAAAAATTATATCAATCTTAAATAATATTTTCTTTTAAAAAGTATGGTCAACTTTCAACAATTTAAGTATATGCGGATGCTCCAACCCCCTCTCTACCTCCTAACATATGTGCATTGCATGTATTTATCATATGTATCTATATATATATATATATATATATATATATATATATATTAATAATAATAATTATACCTTATTTGATTTTCTTGTAAAAAATTATTGAAATTAAACTTTAAATATTTATTTCATCTTAAATATAAAAAATAATATCTTTAAAAAAAATTAATCCTCCATTTGATATATTTCTGATCTCTTTGTTTTCATATTGCGAGAGTTTTATCTCTTCCGTACCAAACCTAGTTGTTATGGACAAATATTTGGACGAACATAAACGATGAATCAAGATAATGAATTTGGACGTTAAAAATGTGAGTGGTGACATGCGATAAGGCTTCAACCTCTCCACTAATTAAGTCAAACGTACCACATTTTTAGAAAGGTGTAGTTTGTGATGAATTACTCTTTTTATTTCATTTTAATTTTGTAATTTGAGTTGTATAAATAGTTTTATTTATTAATAATAAATTTGATAAGTTAAAATATAATAAATAAAAATATATTAATTAAAAAAAAGAAATTAATTTTATAAAATGATAAACAGTTTGAAATAAAGAAAAATAGTAAATAATTGAAAATGAGAGGGAGAGTGAGTGGAGTGCATATATTACCTAATGTAAAAGGGCATCGCAGACATAATTCAGTTGATCAGTTCAACATACATACATACATAAATCACACATTCATCCACCACTAATTAGGTTGATCATCTTGCAGCCATAATTAAATTGAGTATATACTATAATATATACTATCAAGCAAGCACGCCAATTAGGCAGCGCACGAGGATAAAATTAAGTGATGGGGGAACTTAGAAGGGCTTCCATACAACTAATCAGCAGCTTAGAATAATTTTATTATGTAGTTAGTGGTGATACAATTTAAGCACTATGGAATGGAATAACTGTTTATCATATTAAAATTCAGATTTTGACTCTCCGCCAGAGGACCAAGAGCTGCAATTCATACTACAAAGTCAAAATATACTATACACACCAACTCAAGTTTTAATAATTTATAGTGATATTTCACCAATATTTTAATTTTTAAAATTTGTTTTTGGAGGGGAGTACTTTTAAAAGGTTAAATTCATATTTGGATATTTAAAAATAAAAGAATAATATTATATATTCATTTATTACGTTGTTTTTTAAATATTTTTTTTTTGAAGTATCAGAATATAGATTTAGTTCTCTAAAAGTATTTGCGTCAAAAAATCAATTTGCACAAACGGACCGTAACTAATTGTTGGTTTTAGTTGACATTTGCACAACACATCACAATAGGCTAGGTGTTCTTAAGCGTAAGAGATTTAAGGGTCTAAATATTCAAGCAAATAATTGACCAAAACTCTCTTAAACTTATAAACATCTTAGCTTGTTTTGTTTTCACCAATGTATGACTTCTTAATTTACAAACTATATTTAGAGATTATGTAATTTGCATCAAGAGGAGCGTTGAAGAGTGTGATAGAAATTTCTAGGTAATATGATATTGAAGAAAATATATTAGCGTACGATGTCAAGCTATTTGTCAATTTCATCGTTTGGAACACATTTACCCTTTTCACTAGATGTTAGGGGACGTGATCAATAACAAATTATTGATATCTTAGTCACTCAAAGCACCCATGTATTTTGGCTTTGATGTTAGAGGGTTGTGTTTGGTATTCGATCACTTGGAGCTCCAACACCCTTCAGCTTTGATGCTCCATAATTGTGTTTGGTGCTTGTTTATTTGGCTCACGTCACTAATTTACCTAAGGGTGACATGGACAACCGAGATGAATATTTTAAGGGACTAATCATTGTTTGATGCTACGCCTAAGTATTGAGTGACATGCCAAAGACAAACTTACATAACCACTACACAAAGTGAAAATGGGTCAACCGATCAGACGAGAACGAACACTTTTGTGAGCACGACATATCTCTCATTCGTACCATCTTAACCATTTGTTTCACATATATAAAATTACTAGGTTTATCCTCCAATTAGGGATCCATCGATCATAATGCAATGATGACCTAGACTTATGGTTCATACCAAAACATTGTGAACTCACAATCACATGGTTAACTTTGTGGTTGTGGGTTCAAGCCTCTTGTAAAAATTGACGATGAGGAACAAGGTCGATGGATGCAGACACTTTGAGTGATTAAATAATTTGATATCGAACAATTATATATATAATATCTAGAAAGTTGTAATAATAGTAAAACAAATAGCCTATAAATATCTATTATATAATCAAATGTAAAAATGTCATGGTTCATAAATGTGTAGTCCAATCATATAAGTTAAGACGTTGAATGATTATTAAAAAAGAGGTTGATAGTTCAATATACAATGCTTACAAATTTTTCTTCTCTAACAAACCATCCACCAACATTTATCTATAAAGAAAGAAAGTAAAATTTTATAAAAATCCTATAAACATTTATTTATAGACAATCTTCCAACACCTATAAACTGGCAAGATGGGTGCAATTGTATTTGGAACATTTAGGAGCACTTGACTCATAATGTTCCAACTATCCATTACTACTAATTCTCATACTATATTTCTAACATTGAGTATGGCAACATAGTGAACTAGTTTGTCCAACAGTCCAAATGTTCAAACCAATGGGCTCAAATTCTTGAACACTGATAAACACCTTAGTTTGTAGTGGATATGGTTGACATTTGCACAACCCAATGTAGTGTGACAACATAGTGAACTAGGCCCAATTAAAAAACGCTCAATTCATAGTGAACTAGGCATAGTTCAATAGTTTATTTTTTATCAAAAATAAATTATATTAATTAAAAGAAAAGTTGAAAATGAAAATTTCAACATCATACATTATAAATGAATAAGTTGATGAACTAATAATCACTTTTAATCTACATGCTGATGTACCTAACCTAACAAAGCTACCACATCCTAGTTATGGTAATGGTTCATTTACTCAGGTTTAGAAAAATCAATACCATACTACAAGCAGAGTGTACTGTATAACACATGTCACATGCTTTGAGTATAGGCTGAAATTAATTCATTGATTAGCGTTTCCATTCATACACATATTTGCGGTCAAAATTGTGTTTTCTTCTATACAAGGTAAATACCCTTGTTTGGCAATTTAGTTAATATTCAACAGCTACCAACCGCATGCTAATTAGTAATTACCTTTTCCTTCTACTAAGTATCATGAATCAGAGCATGTTGCAATTGCATTGCATGCTTGTCAAAACTTAAGCACCGGTTACTAAAAAATAATCCAACTCTCAAACAAAATTGTGTGCTTGCTACTGGTTATAACTATAATTAAAATCGTCCATTAAATTTTAAAGTCTAAACCTCGTCTTTAATTTTTTTTCTATTAATTCTCTTAATATTAAACTTTTTATTAAAATAATTTTTTAAAGTCTTGATTTTTATTATTTTTTATATATTTAAATAAATGATTCATGAGACCAATGTTTTGTTAATTGAAATTTTTTTATATTTATTTTCTCAAAAAATAGTTTAAATTTTTTTTTTCTTAAAAACAGACAAAAAAATATTTTAAATCATTTTAAGAAAAATGAATAAAAAGAATTTATAAATAATTTTTTATCGAACATTTTATTTTCTAAAAAAAAGAATTGAAGAGTAGGTCCATATGCTCTATGAAATTGACACCTATAACTAAAATCAAACTAAACAAAACTTTCAATTACACGTGTTGATCAACCGGTTGAAACAAGTACCACTATCTTGTCGTATTTGTCGATTGCTCTGATTCATACATATAAAAAGGACAACAAAACAACTACCAACTGTGATTTCAGATGTTACTGCTACTGTTTCATTTCCAAACAGTTGATATTTTTTGTGAACAATCAAATACATCACAAACTTTGCAGTATCATACAAAAACTATAAGATATTTAACGGTTCAATTACCATATTTCAAAGAAAAGTAGTCTTTTTCAGTCTGTAGGACAAATCTATCGAGTAGATTTGGCTGCCAGTAAAGGAACAGTTGTTCTTTCAGAACAAAATGTTAGAGGACGTGTCATGTCCCCTTCCATTCTAACTTGTGATGTGGAAATTGTTTCTTACTAGGAGGCAATTGAATAGGGTAGTGAATGTGATCATACGATTAAATTGTACATACACATCACACAAGTGGAGACCGTACCAGGTGCAACTTCTTAATGGTTAAAACACCAAACTTTTTTTTATATCAATCTCAACTTCTTGTAGTATGGTTAAAAAAAATTCAGAAACAGATGAATCACATTTCTTGTGATAATAATCCATTAACAACAATGGAATAATTTCATATGGCTACGTTTGATCCGAGAGACCATCTGCACAAGTCACTAGCTCGGCCTCCAAAAATAGAAGTTCATAGTCCTTTTTATTGTAAATGTATGAGATCATGTATCATTATTGGTCTAGAACCATGTATGCAACCATAGACCAGGAGGGTCCATGATCAATAAGTTAGTTTTCAAACGGTGAATTCATAAACCAAGTAAATAGAAGAGACAATGGGCACAGAACAGAAGCAGAGTAATAATTCTCCAATTAATATCTTATCATAGTATCCTTGATTACATTAGTCCTCACCTAACCCTAAAGAGCACCGACACCAACACATATAGACATCGGGCATAATTTGATAAACTAATGTCATTAACATTGTATGTAATGTAATCATGCAGTTCGATATAATATCTGACTTTGACACTAAAATACGGTTTCAATTTAAAGTGTCAAATTAGAAAACACCCAATTTATTTAATTGATTTTCAACATCATACATATCATTAAGTTAAACTTTGAATGACAAGTGAAATTCACCAAATTCAAGTTGTTGTTGGTGACCCTCTGACAGTGAATTTGCAATACCAGAAACAAGTAAATACACAGAATAGAAATGCAGTATTCTGCATAAATAAGCATTTAAACTCAAAATAGTAAGAGGTTCCCTACAACATTACCAACATAACATAAAAACTAAACACAGAAAGTGTGAATTTGAAAAGAAAAAAATTATTAATAAATAAAGGATTTGAGACTCTACTCTATAGTAAAACATTATTGACTCTACCATCACCAAATTCAAATCTCAAATCCCTCGTAATAATACTAACAAATTAAACATCTAGAGAAACAAAAAAACCGAATCAGCCATTTCCCTTGAGGATGCAATGCAATGCAAGTCCCTTGTTCGTTACTACCTCGAGATCCAAACAGCAATTGCTCTCCTCTTCCTCATCGTGGTTTTATTTTCTGCATATGCTAAAATTTTTGTTGTTCTTTTTCTGTCATTGTTCTTGAATTAAAGTAAAGAAAAGAAAAGTGAAATCAATTCTGATTATCATTTCTCTTCCCTGATCCATCTCTTTCTCTATCTTCAAGCAACCTTCCAGTTTCTTCATCAGGTTGTGTAACCTTCTTCTGTGCCTCTTTAGCCTTAAGTGCCTGTAACTTTGAATGATTATAATAAGCCACACCCAAGAAAGCAAGTCCATACCCAAACAAATTAATGGGTGTAACAGTATCCTTAATAACAGACCAAGAAAACGCAATCAAAAGCCAATCTTTAACAACACCAGCAACATTCATTGTCAAAGCTGAAGTTTTGCCAACAAGAAGAAAAACAGCTAGATTCAAAGCAAATGCACACAATGAATTAGTCCCAAAAACAACAAAATCAAATTCAAAAGTGGAAGTCTCTTTCAAAATTGGATACTCCACAAGGATCCAAGGAACAGACAAGAAAACCAAACAACAAGGAGCAACATAGTACAAAGATGTAATGGGATTCAATGAAATCCCTTTGGATGTAAGCAAGATTTGAATCATAACCAATCTGGTGGCTTCAAAAGCAACAGCACCTAATTGAAGAATAACACCCCATGTATCAAACCTAGCTTCACCATAAGCGGCAACACCAACGCCAAGAGAAATGGATAACATGTTAAACATGGTGTCGTTTTTGTAAGATTCTTTTTTCAAAAGAACGCCGATGGAGTAAACGGCAACAGGCATAAGAGCTTTAAGCATTTGAATAAAGGAGACAGAGAGATAAATGTAAGCGGAATTTGAAAGCCATAGAGAGAGAGAGTAAAGAGCACCGATGGGAACGACGGAGGAGAAGTAAACGTCGCGAGACATTGAAACAGTTTCGACTAATTTGAAAATGCGAACGATGATAATAGCTAGGGTTGCACAGAAAGACATGTGGATCATAGTTAGGGAAATTGGGAATGGCCAATTGTACATCTTTTTGTCTAAGATGTATTTGTTGTAAACGATTACTGTGAAACTTAGAAAGATCCATATCGCTACGTATGTGTACGATAATACGATCTTTTTCATTACTCCATCGCTTAGAGATCCACCTTTCCCCATTATTGTTGTTGTTGTTGATGTTGAAGAAGAAAGAGTCAGGACCGAGAAATAGAAAGAGAGAGAATGAATGAATGAATACAACTGAAAGCTGAAAAACTCTTAGCGACTAGTAAGGGTTGATTGGAGAAGTAACCACTACAAAACAAATCTTTTAATTCATTAACTACTATTTATAATATATTTATTATTATATTACTACTATTACTATTACTCAATATCTTTTTCTATTTATTTTTATGATCTCTTTTGTTACGTTATGTTCTCTTATAGTAGTAATTGTGTATTATTATAAATTATTTAGATTATTTCTTTCTACGCCGGCTTTGCTTGACTAACTTATATTTCTTTGCTTCTTTAAATATTACTAATATTTTATTTAAATAGTAAACATTAAATTAAAGATAAAAAATAAATAAATGATACGACTTTAATAGATACATATTGATATAATGTCGAAAATAATTTACATTATAATTTAATATTTGTTTTTCTCTAGTAATATGATGTTTGTTTAGATATTATAAATTAAAAATATAATAAAATACTATAAATTATAATGATAATGTAAACTAATTGAGAATCGACCGAATAAGATTATAAAGTTTGATCAAAATAATCTTTAATAATATTTAATTTTAATATATTAATATTTAGTTTGTTGATAATTACAAGATTAAGAGAATAAAAATTAGTAACTTTGAGTGTTTAAATTTTTTATAGTAAAATTTATTGGAACTTTTTATATTTAATCTAAGTCTAATATATATATATATATATATATATATATATTGTCTCTGACTTTGTTGTTTGAATTTTGACTAAGGCAATTCTAAGCCCAAGGGACGAATGTATGTACTCTCCAAAAAAGAAACATTTTGATTTCTGGTAAAATTGTATTTTGAAAATGGAAGTAATTGCAGTTAAGACTCTGTTAATTTTGTAAAATAATTGTGTTTTTATTTAAAAAAATATGTATTTATTTTCTTTGAATTTAATGATTACTACGTTCAACCAAGTCATTCAAATTATAAATAAATTACCAATTTATATTTATTTTTAAATAATTAAGGTTTTTTAATACTCAATTGTCGAAAATTTACATTGCATGACGTTTAAGACTATATGAATTTAAAAAGCTAGATTTAAATAATCGGAATCAGACACTTTTATCTGAGTGCAAATCAAATGAATTATAGTCTAAGTTTTAAAACACACCAAAATCAATTTTAATTTTTTAGAATAATTTTTAACTCTATCGAAATGAATCCAAAGAACCATGGGTCAAGCCCACTATTAAGTATAATCTGCTAGTCGTTCAACAAGTAAAACCATTCACGCGTGAACGGGGCGCGCGTGAAACCAAGGACAAGTAGAGTGACAAACAAATTAACTCAAATTGGTGGTTAGGCACTTAAGCATGTCATAAGTTTCTGTAGAATGTAAAATAATAATTTAGAAATGTTACATATAAAATTAATTAGATGATATAATTAAAAATTAATAATTAAAATTTAATAATTAAAATTACGTGAAAAATAAAAAATAAATATTTATTTTAGGATAAATGGTTTTACAAAATAATTATTATTTTGAAATCGAAGAAATATTTTTATTTAATAATTTGGTTTTTAGATTACTGTATTTACATAATTTATAATTTAATTAGAAGATAAATAAAATTTAACAAATAATAAATTCATTTCTAATTTAAATTTTTCTAAATGATTTGCAAAATTTATTAATTATTTAAAATGAAAAATTAATCATTTAAAATTAAATTTATAAATGTTATTCTATCTATTTCATAACATTTATTCGGTTTTGACTACTTCACATATATTAAGAAGAAACTGACAAATAAAATAAAAAGATAGCAATTTATTAATTTATCTTTATTATTATTGATGTATTCTCACTTTAAAATATAAAGTGGTAAATAATAACTTAAAAGTGATATAAATTATAGTAATTAGATATTATAATTGAAATAAAATAATGAAAATTACATTAAAAATTAGAAGTGATAATTATCTTAAAACAGATATTATTTATAAATATAATAATTATTTTATAATAAAAATAAATAAATAATTTCCTCATAATTAAACAATAAAAAAAATGTTAATTTGTATTGGAAAAGGTTGTAATTATTACAATGATGACCCTTTGACTTAAATCTTTAAAGATAAAATTGATTTTGATGTATTCCTTAACCAATATGATTAGAATGAAGATCTATAACGTATGTTTGAAATGCAAGAAAAGAGACTTTAATTGTTTTATTCCATCCTTCCTTTTGAAATGTGGTTGCAGCAGTTGGAGTTATTGGCGCAAATGTTGGGATAAAGCACTATTGAGCCACGTAGTAGTAGCCTTCTCAATTTCAATAACACATAGAGTGCAATTCAATTAACATCAAGAGTGACTTCAAGCAGCTATTGCCACAAAACAACCTTAAATTTCAACACCACTAAACATAGTTTACTTTTCTATTCAGTGTGTTAGGTGATGATGGATGACCTATCCTTCTTTTGTGTGGCTTTGGCTGGGCCTGCCCTTCCATAAAAGGCCACATACTTATACCCATTTTTCTTCACTTCACTTCTAAGTTCTAACCTGCCCAAATACTCTATATTTATGCCCTTTTTTTCTTCTAGCTTCTACTCTGATTTAAATTAAAAATTATAATTATTTTGTATATATATTTCAAAAATTAATCGTATATTAGCACCGAGAGTATAAACTGATGGTTTTAATGGAGATTAAAACTACTTCTAGAATAATTTTTTAGGGACTACAAAATATTTTTTTACAAAGATTAAAAATAAAATTTGTAAATTTTATAGAGTCTTTTAAAACAAATAAAAGATATATTTGCTATAATTTTAAGACCATGTAAAATATAATAAAGAGAATGAACACACTATTCAATTATTGTAGTTGATGTTATCTTAATTTTTATTTTTATTATAGTATTGTTATCACATATTTATTTATGTATGCCTGTTGCTAAATTTTACACTATAAACTACTTATTTATTGAATATATTTTAAAACAAAATATATGCAAATAAAAGTTAATTTAATGATAAAAAATAAAAATATAGCAGATCAATAAATTTAAAACTAATAAATTTTAAATATTAATTGACATAAGTTTTTTTTAAATAAGAATAATCTTTTATTTTATGTTATATTTTTAAGTTAATTAAACTGCTAATTTACCAAACACTTTAATTAATTTATCTTGTATTAACTATAAAAATATAAACAAAAGTACTATCAAAGAAAAGTTAATATATTTGTTTCATAATTTAGATCAAATACATTATTTTTTTATTTATTTTTATTTATATTTAAGATCAAATGAAATATAAATTATCAATTAATTTATCTACTATCAAATATAAATTTATTAATTGAAGATTGATTTAATCAAACAGAATCTATATACATAACGAGTTATAATTAAGCATTTGTACAAGTTTCCAATATGTATTTGAATAAAATTTCAATACCATCAATATGTGATTAAATTAAAAGTTGTATAGTATTTAGAATGATTATAAAATTTTCTAGAGAGCTGGTAGAGGGTCATGCGATGAGTTTTTGTCAATTCCATCTGGGCTCCAATAATTGTCAAACTTTGCTAATCTAAGTGTTGGGTGAACTTTTTCTCCAAGTGAGTTACACCCCTTAGAAAAATTTAGCCTATAACTTCATATTTCTATTTATACCTTCACAAATTTTTTTAAAATACATAATATACTTTTGATTTTTTTTAATTATTTTATCAACTCAAAAAAATTCTGATGAAACAAAAAAGTTTTTTAAAAATTATCAAAAAAAAACAATTTAGAAGATTTTCAATATAGAAAGATTTATCGAAAAATACTTTTAAAGTTATCCGATACACAAAAATTTTATTGGAAAATTTTAATACAAAATTCAGGTACAAAAGCTTACAAATGTATACTGTTGAAAAACTTGTAAAAAGATTTCCTGTACAAGAGAAATTTATCGGAAAACTTGTGAAGTTTTATGTTACATCAAATATTTTAAAAAAAATAATAATATTTTTTTTTTGAAAAACTTAAAAAAAGTTTTCTGAAGTGTAACTTTTTTAACGGAAAACTTGAAAAAAGTTTGTCGGAATATAACTTCTTTACTAATAATTTTTTTTTTAGAGTGTAACTTATTTATCAGAAAACTTGAAAAAAAAATTATAAAATACATATTGTATTTTAGAAAATTTAAAAAAAGTCTTTTCGATAAAATTCAAAAAAAAAAATTATTTACCTTTTATCGAAAATATTAAATGATGAAATGATAAAAAATGACAAATTTTAAAATTTATACGAGGATAAAAAGATATTTTTTTTATATTTATGAGAATAAATATTAAATGTAAGAGGTATAAGGTAAAAAAATTCACTTTTGTTAGAGAAGGAAAAAAAGAGAAAGAACCAAGGAGTTGGTATTTTGGGTTTGGCCCACAATGACACAAAGGGACAGAAGATTTTACTCTATACTATAAATTTATATTTATATTACTATATTTTAATAAACATTAAATTTTATTCTTTTTTTTAAAATAAAGAAGTGAAATTTTATGTTTTTTGGAATATGTTTGTGTTTTGGAGAACACAAATGTGTTTGGGAAATTTATTAAATAAAAATTTCATAACAAATAGTTTAAATTTTTTTGATATATTTGTGTTTTAGAAAAAACAATTTAAGTTGAAAACCTTTTTAAAATTTTGTCTGTATATAAATTTGTTTCAAAAAATATAAAAAAAAAGTTTTTTAGTACACAAAATTAAAATTTTCTAAAATATATTTTTGTATTAGAATTTTCTTTTTCAAATTTTTCTAAACACAAATTTTAAACTTTCTCAAACACATTTGTGTATATAAAGTTTAAATTTTGGGAAACATAATTGTTTAAG
>JBBPBS010000276.1:5073475-5116762 GCA_037974835.1 Cicer judaicum
TTTATACAATTATTTAAATAAAATATAACATTTGATTGAGCAAAAATGATATAATTTTAAAATTAAGTTTAAATGAACAATAAAAGAAAAATTATGCGAGATATCTCATATGTATATATACTTTAATTTTAATTTGTATATACTCAGAATTAATTTTGTCTTTTTTATAAGAATTTCTTCAAAAATCTAATTATATTAATTTTGTATTTATTAATACATCCCTAATTGAGTTAGATATGTTTTAAAATTAATAATAAATACTATGATAAAAATATTAACCAATTGTATGGATAAATTTGTAAATATCATATAAATTTTATTTCTATCCAGTTTAAAAACAAAATCACCACGTCATTCATATGACTTACATGCATATAATTTAAGATATTAAATTATTTTGTTTTGTATGAATGATATTTAAGATATTAAATTACTTTGTTTTGTTTTTGATTGGTAACTCTTGGTTATTTAAAGTATAATTCTGTTTTTATATTGAATAAGTTTAAGATAAGATTGAATAATTTTTAATGTTCTATTTAGGAGATTTTTGTGACTAACTGAGATGAGATATTTATTAATGATTTAAGCTTAATCATAAATATACACTACAATTCATTAAAAGTATGGACTCTGCAGAATTTTGTCCAATGGTAGAACTTTACTCCAGAGTAGTGATATATCAAAATCATACATTCCCATATGTAACAAATAAGATTTCTACATTTTAGTTAATTTAGTACTAAGTAGTGATAATTGTTAACTAAAATATAGGTTTTATTTTTAGTATTTTACAAGTACAAATAAATATATATATATATATACCTAATTTGAAATGACCCTTATAGCATAATGTCACTCTTAGTTTTACTATGGGTGAAATATTGCAGATCAACTTAGTAGGAGAAAATGCAAGTGTGGTAATATACAGATGAAAACTTTTAGGCTGCTATTATCATGTGGAGTTCTCCACAAACGATCAGTAATATTCAGCTAATAAATAAGGATCTTAAATTAACTGCGTTATTTTTTTAAAAAAAACAACAAAAGAATCCACTTTTTATATTTAAAATTCTGTTAGATTATGTTAAAAAAAAAAAAGCTGGATGTTATGATTGGTATCAGAAGTTCACATGCCTAAATATAGACAAAAATTCGTCATACTAGTTTGATTAAAATTATAGATCAGCTTTCAATTGATTAAAAATCAAGTTAGATGTTCTTTTTGGGTCGACATTACAAGCTTAAAATGCAGACCCTTTCAACTAGACATAATATAACCAAAAATAAATAAAGCTACGGTTAAAGTAACAAAAACCAAAAACATGAGCAGCAAAACCAGCAAACCAGCATGCTGTTCGGCATCAACCAATTAAATTATAGGGATACCAATTCAATAACAGTATCAATATATTAACGCAAACACAATAATAAAAATGACAGGTACAACACAATCAAGTAAATGGAAGCGACATGTAAGCCATCATATGGAATATCTAATACCGATCAACGGTACATTGGCCGAGTCTCCATAACAGGACCTGGCATCAGCTGCACTTTTCAAAAAACTGAGCCACTATTTCAGAAGATGAGGGTACTCGCACCATCCAAACAGCTTATGCGTTTCCCAGAAACAGCTTCCACTAGGAAGGCACTACACATGGTTGATAAACAAGTCAGAAGTAGAAGAAACTAGACATCGACACAAAATAAAGCCCTCTTATGACAGTAAAAAGCAGAAGATCTCTAGAAAATAAGTATTGTCAATCCATTGCCAGTCCTACATCTAGAAATTGAAATGTGCCAAACCCAGAAAACAAACTGCTTAAAACTGAAATGATAAACCAGAGCTAAGCACCTAAACCAGAGAGAAATCTCTCCCAACTATTTCTAACAATTTTTCTGAATGACTTCCTAACTTCCCCTTCCTCTCTCTTATAACAGAATATGCTGACAACAATGATATAAACTTGCGGAATATATTTTTTCAGACATACTTGATAAACTAGTGATTGAAAAAACATTGCAGTAGAATTTTATTCCTAAGACTAGGTTTTCAGACATACTTGATAAACTAGTGATTGAAAAAACATTGCAGTAGAATTTTATTCCTAAGACTAGGTTATTCAAATGACGTAAGGGATTGAGAATCATTATTTTTCAACTTCAAGCTTTTATGATAATTGGAATACATTTAATTATTATACATTCTTCCATTTAACTTCAGAATTTTAAGTCTAAATTATAATCTTACATCAAAACAACTGAATTGGAAATGAATTCAAAAGTCTAATTCTTTGTCCATGATGTGCTCACCTTGGTAAAAGTTTTACTCTGTAATCTCAAGGAATAATTAAAATGGCCATTAGTGCCACTTTAATTAATAATCATTTTTCCTTTCTCCAATTTTAATTAAAAAACAAATTCTTTGCATAACACACATAAAAATTGAAACTAATTTTCTAAATCATAATCCAACTTTAGTTCTACAAACATTTATAGGAATTAAAATCAATGAATGAAAAAGCACTTACTGTAGGTAGAGGTATCAATCTGCTCAGGAAGCTGTTTTATATCTACCTCAAACCTTGACTGAACCTGTAAATCACACCAAACATAATTAGAAATGCTAATGGACAATAAAATAAGGACAACAAAGTAAGTCCCTACATTGTTGAGAACATCAACATCAGAAGAACACGAAACAAATGTGATCGCAAGGCCTTTGGTACCAAATCTTCCAGCTCGCCCAACCTGTACAAAATCCCTCCAAAAGATTCAGACTACCCTAAAGTAAAATTTAGTGATGAAAAATAAATGAAAAGTGAAAGATAAGAATATTTTTCAATTATACCCTGTGCAAGTAAGTGTCTGCAGAATCAGGCATGTCATAGTTTATAACAATATTGACACGCTCAATGTCAATACCCCTACCAACCAAATCAGTTGCAACAAGAATCCTTGAATGTCCCTCCTTGAAACCTTTATAACGCTTTAACCTTCAAAAAATAAAATAATTGAAGATCATACACAAATGTCAACTATTCACTTGACCACTTTACTACAACGGAGTGACAGTTACCCTAGGATAAAAAAGACTGACAAAACAGCAGCAAATCAGTATAATGAACCCACTTCAACAGAACAGAATTGTCATAAACAATTAAGGTAGTAAACAAATAGAGGCACCCAAGGCAGCACTCGTTCCCAGAACTTTGTCATACAAACAATAAAAAAATTCCAAATATGAATTTGTTCTGTCAGATAAAAAATGGTCTTTGCCGACGCACTACTACACAGAAAACCCTTGTTCCTCAGCAATGTCATAGCATTGAACAAATCTCTTATATTAAAAAACATCACACAAGTGTGCCATTAGGATTTTAAATATACTATTACACCTACAGTCAAAGCACTCTTAAAATGCTTAGATAAGCGGTAAATTCTACATGCAAGTACATAACAATTCTAATTGAACAGGCAATGGCACCTCCATTCTGCACCATTACAACGAGCTACAGATTAGTGAACCTAGTGACAGCCAATGCATTTCTGCTGAAATCCACACACAATCCCATAATTGTTTGAAAAAAGCACATAACAAAACAAACAAAATCTGGCCATTTGGATCTCCCAACAGGAATGAAAAAAAATCCTCAGCAACTGCTGACATCTCATAAAACAAACCTTTCCTCCTGCGACATGCCAGAATGAATGCATATAGATGGAAAGTTGCATTCTACAAGTAGTTTGTCAAGCTCAGCTGCTCTACTAACGCTTTTCACAAAGATAACAACTTGGTTGAAGTCTAGCGCATCAAGAAGATCATTTAACTTGCGGTTTTTCTCCTCCTCTTTCAATTTGATGTAGTGCTGCCACAACAGACAAGAAGGTAAACCATACAGATCAGACATTTTAAGAAGGAAAAATTTCAAAAGAAAAAATGTAACTTACAAAAAGCATACCTGCACAAGTCCATGAAGGGTTAACTTGGCTTCATCATCAACATAGATTTCCATAGGCTGAAAGGAACAGAGTTGACAGTAAATCATATTAGGCTCCTTCCTCAAGCTAATGGAATTCACAAGGAAAATAATGATGGATGCAGATCCCCTGAATCACAGTTCTTGTCCACATGTTTTGTCTCCTTGCAAAAACTTTTTTAGTCACCGCCAAGCAAGTGAAACGGACATTTGACACTTGGACCCAAAAAAAGACCTCCCCCTACTCTTCAAAGGAAAAAAAAACCCAACACAATAAAAACCCCACACCCGACACTAGCATATATTAGAGACAAAACAAGCTTCCACAGTCAGAAGCATTACTAAAAATCCTGTCCAAATCTTCCACTCCAATCGAGTGCCACCCCACTGCACCTCACCAGCTAGGTGTACAGTAAAAATGGGACAAATAAAAAGCACCACACAAACAGAAACCCGGTCAGAAGTAAAGATCGATGAAACCACGGCATTCAAAACAATTAAATATCTCTCAAGGAGTGTGGGCAGTATGAAAAAGAGACTTCCAATTCAAATAGTACTGGCCATGAGACATTACATCTTGCATAAACTTTTTGCAGACTGGTCGGATTTCCTTGTTGAGTGTTGCTGAAAACATCATAACTTGCTTATCATGGGGAGTCAACTTGAAAATGTCTTGAACATCTTTCCTCATGTCTGCAAGAAGCATTATAAGAACAATAAAAAACATATGGAAAATAAAATAAGACCAATGATAAAATTTGACTTTAGAGAAGAATGACTATTCATCACATACCCAGTGATTCGAGCATCTTATCACATTCATCTAAAACGAAATGTCTAACATTCTTCAAAGAAAGATCCTTATCCCTGGCCAATGCTAGCACTCTTCCAGGCGTTCCAACAACAATATGAGGGCACTCATTTTTCAACAGATCCTTGTGAACTTTGATGTTGACTCCACCATAAAAGACAGCAACCTTGAGATCGGATAAGTAGGTACTAAACCTCTCAAACTCATGGCATATCTGAAAGGAAAAGGTTGCACATTTTAAAATTAAATAATCTAGAATGACGGGTTTCATAACTTTCTTATACTGAGGCCCCAATATATACCTGGTACGCTAGTTCTCTTGTATGACAAAGAACAAGTGCAGAAACTTGTCCTGGAACAGGATCAATCTGCTGCAAAGTCGAGAGAACAAAGACAGCAGTCTTTCCCATTCCAGATTTAGCTTGACACAGTACATCCATTCCAAGGATTGCTTGAGGTATGCACTCATGTTGCACTGATGATGAAGCAAATAAAAAAGGCCGGAAGATACCAACAGTAAGTAAAATAAACCATTCTGATACTTTTAATTTGATTTGATAGGCGTTAACAAAGTATGTTAGTTCTCCAGAACAGGATTGTGATAGATGTATTACCTGTAAAGTAAGTGTTAAACAAAAGTGAGGTCAGTTAACTTGTCATTTCTATGAATAAAGGGCATAGCATTCAACAAAAACAAGATAAGAATGGATGAAAAAACAGTCACGCATGCAAGATGTACAGTTAATTATTCTATTAAAAAGAGTGAAGGAGTAAGGGCAAAGCAAGTGAAAAAGTAAAAATCGAATAGAAGATAAAACCAGAATAATTCAACGTAATAAATAATTTTAAAAACTATTAAATTTTCTGAATAGACAGTACCCATCATCACATCTTAATCATACTTTTAGTCCCTATACTATATGTGAAGTGTTATTTTGGTCCTTCGACAGATTTTTGAATGAATTTAGTTCTCCAATTTTACAATTAAGCCCCTCCACCACTTACTTATTAAAAGCTCACAATTCCATAAACAAAAATTTCATCAAAATATTATAAAAGAAAAAACGTTTTATCTTCAAACCCTAATCGCAGCTGCTAACGAAAGCACTTTTTTTTATCAAAACTTGTAACTTATTTAACTTCCCATCATTATTTCATTCCCCACATTAATCAAGAGCATTCAACTATTTGGATGCATAATGAGAAGTTAAGTATATTAAGTAGAAAAATTTATATGACAGAGACAGTTAACTATTAAAACATAGGACTTAAAACTAGAAAAATCTTGAGGATCGAAAATTACAGAAGTAAAAGTCCAGTGAATTAGTTAAACTGAACAAATATAAATATAGATGGATGTAATGTAATAATTTGCCTTCAGAAGGATGTTCAAATCCCGAGTCGACAATAGCCCGAAGAAGCTCTGGTTTCAGAAGAAAATCTCTAAATCCTGAACTGTGGATTCCTACATAGCCCCTGCAATAAAAAGAGGAAACATAAATTAACTACATAACAAAAAATGTTGATTTATGTTTTAAACCTTCACGCAGTGGATTGAACATGAACCGGTACTAAGTAATGGTAACTAATCACTGTCGCAAGAAACATGCGACAACTTACTTCTTGGTGACTTCGCCGTTGACTTTAGCACCGATAGAGTCGGGAGCTTTATCATCTTCTTCCTCGTAGTCGAGAAGCTCTTCCTCGTAGGCTTCGTCTTTAGGTTCTCCCATTATTATCTGCGATTATCACCGTGTTAATTGCGTTAAGCCTTGAAGTAAATAATTGTGAAACACAGATCCGACAAATGAAGCTAGGGTTTTAGCATAAAAGCAAAATAGAGTATTATTCGGTTTTAGCAAAAGGTACCTGCGAAATGAAGGATGGAAGAGAAGGTTGCGATGTGAGTAATTGGGGTTAGGGTTTGGAGAAAGTCTGCAACGTAAATTTGTTAGAAGAAAAACAATTTGGGGAAAATAAACTGAAAGTGAAACCTCCGCGGTAGATAAATGAAAAGCGATGGCGGTGAGTGACAAATTGATAATAAGGATTGGGTGCCCTTTATATTATGCCACCGCCCTCTTTCCTATTTTATCTATCCCTTACGCGATTGCTCTTTTTATTAAAATTAAAATAACATTCATTCAAATTTCACCTGAAGGTGAAAATTTTATCTAATTATCCATCGTTAATTCAATTATAAAATTTTAATTTAATCTATCTGTTTAAAATTATCATGGATCCATCTCATCCAATTTTTTTTTTCAAAAATCAATGAATAACATAGTTTAATTTATTATACAAAATACTTATTTAAAATGTATCATTTTAAAATTTTAGAAATAACATAATTTTTAAATATTATTTATATTATTAATATCTTTAATATATTTTAAAATAAAATTTAAATAATGATTTAATTTTTATTCTAAAACAAAATTTTATTAAATATTTTATATTTTCTTAATAAAAAAACTGATTTTCATAATAAAAAACATAAACTTTTTGTGAAAATAAAAACATAATTTATTTTTTAAAATAATAGTAATTTATTCATTATTAATTTAAACATGATGGTGGTTACCAACATCCATATTATTTAATTAATAAATTAATTATCTATTTAAAATAATAATAATAAACTGGATTTTAGAAATAATATAAAAAAAAATGTTTCTTAAACAACTTTTAAAAATATTTAAGAACAGTAATTTTTAGTATTTTTTAATATTTTAAAAACAGTTTTATATTTGTAAAGAATATATACAGACAGTTTTATTTATGTTTTAGAAAAGTAGTTTTTTAAATTAATTAACTTTATTAATAATAAAAACCATTATTTATTTATCTATACAATAAATAAAAACCATTATTATTATTGTTATTATTATTGTAAGTATATAATTTATTATAATAAAAATTTATTATGTGGATTGGATAATATCCATACATTAAAATGTGATAATGAATGAATTGGATGCCTTTTATTCTTAATGATTGGATTGAATTGAACTTATTTTTAATAGTTTGTAGTGAATTGTAAATGGATTAAATTATGTTGCTAATTTGAGTTATAAGTGGCAAATAAGAACTGATATGACCACAAAAGATTTGACGTGGTTGCCCTTGGCGACTTTTCTATTCACTCACTATACTAAAGCTTCAACAATTGTTTATCGCATACTTACTCTAAACTCAATTGTTTGCCGTTGTTAAACTATAAGGTATAAAATTTGTATGTATTATGCATAGATTTTTTTAGTAGAATGTTTTCTTAGCCGAATAGAATGTAAAAGTAAAGTAAATTCGAATAATATTATTAGTTGTAGTTTTTAAAACAAAATTTGTAGAGCGTGGCGGAAAGTAAAGTTAAGTGAGCTATATTAATCCCAAAACTTGATACTAATATGAAATATGACGCTGAAAGCGGGGCCCAAGGGGTAGGATGACAAAAATGAAATCCATTCTTATCAGAGAAGAAAAATATCTGACCTATAAAACAATATCTAAATCTTAGTGTCCAGTGTCCATTAGTATTTAGCAACATACTACAATACCTAACTTGAACAAATAGTGTGGCTAATTATCCTTTTAATTTCTAATGGTTTCTACTTTGTGCCCAACACCTTCACGTCTTGGTGCTAAAAATTTTGCTGTTCAAACTTTAAAATGTTTAAGCATCGGCATAGAATTAGAAAGCCATTCAAATACAAATCGAAAACAATTCCAAGGCCCTCCTGCTCATAAATATTGCCTTCTCACTGCAAAGGTAAAATCTATTGTATATACTTTAGCATATTTAAGTTTGAATAATATACAAGCTTTTATTTATTTATTTATTTATGTAGGCTACAAATGGTAACCAACGAAACACAAAACCAAATAGTGTGATTTGTGCTGATTGTGATGGAAATGGTAAGACCCCCTCTGCTCTTACGTGGTTAGGTTAATTAGTAACAAACTAATTTTAATTTTAACTTTGTTTTTCGCAAAGAATGTGTAAATTGTTTCTTGTATTTGTGGTAATCATAACGAATTAATAACAGGGGCTGTTCTGTGCTCTCAATGCAAAGGTAGTGGAGTGAACTCTGTTGATATTTTCAATGGACAGTTTAAAGCTGGTGACTCCTGTTGGCTTTGCGGGTGGGTATCTAATAAATCATTCTATTTTATGTGCATTGAATTCAACTAATTAATAACGAATTACTCTGAGAGAATCTTAATTTAAATATTGTCTACAACAATTATTCATCACTTTACTTACCTTCTAATCAACCTTGAATTAAAACAGAAGAAAATTGCTGCAAACCTACAAAATAACATATTAACTCCAAAAACAACCATTTGTTTTCATATTGGATTCCACAATGTTGTTAATCAGAGATTAATTGTAAATATTTAGTTTCCCTTATTTAGACTAACAAAATCAGACAATACAATATTTGTAAATGCCTGTAATTGTTTTTGTATTAATTATTTATAGTGGAGATAGAATGAAAAAAGGCATGAAGCCTATAATATTCTTCATTTTTTTCCTCCAGAGGTAGAAAGGAGATGTTATGTGGGAATTGCAATGGAGCTGGCTTTGTTGGTGGCTTCTTGAGCACTTATGATCAGTAGGGAGGGTGCCAACCAGTTGAGTACATATATGCATATATGTTGTTGCTTCAAATACTTTCCACTCTTTCAATTTTATGTTTCGTAATTCGTAGTTCACTTTTAGCCATAGTGGTTGCTGCTAGAAAACAAATGAACAAAAAAATGCAGGACACCATCATACTGATGCTGAAGGAAACATAGATGTTTTAATGTACTGCCTTTTAGTTTAATTCATATATCAAATATTAATTCATTATTACATACTTCATAAAATGGCAGAACAACATTAATTTACTTCTAAGGACTACTAAGAACAACATTACATATATATACTTTATCAGTAAACTGAGTAGCTTCAGATACAGGATCCATTACATGGAACACATGCTACTTTTTCCTTTTGTCTCCACAAGCTTCACCTGATATTTTACTCTTTGTATTTGAGCTGCAAAAATTCTGCAAACATGAGTTGTTTTCAATCACCTTGCAAAATTGCAAAGACTAATTAGAAAATGCTTACCGTCGAGCTTCGACCTCGAATTTCTTCTAATGTATTCAATGCCGATAAAGTTAGCTTGATGAATGCGTTCTCCATATTTTCAATTTCAGCAAGTTCTTTAGGAACATGCATCAGCTTCTCTTTATTTTCATCGTCAATCATATTGGACTTGGAGCCACACCCTTGTTTCTCACTAGTTGATGAGCTTGGACAAGAAGCTCCGTCATTCTTGGTGAAAAGAATGCTTAGTATCACCTCACACTCCTTAACAAGGACATTAAGCACATCAGTTTCGAAAAAGGGTTGGTTCAGCACTTCTTGGATAAAAGGCAAGCGGAGTAGTGCACCGGTTCGCTTATCATGTTTCTTTATTATCTTCACTAGACCTGCATAACCATTAAGTTTCCACAATATATTGTATGAGAAGGCATGGTTTATGAGTAATTATTAAAATATTCCTACACATTCAGCATATATATAATCTAATAAATTTTTCTTTTAAATGAATTAAGAAACACAAGTCCAACAGTTAGACTATTCATGCCTGTGTAGTTAAGTGCACTATAGTTCATTAACAAAACCATCTCTCCATGAAAATCCACTATTTCTCTTCCTAATGACATCAACTCCACATCAGAATAATCCATTGCTCTGCCAACCCTTTCTTGCAACTCCTGCATGCAACACAAACACCAACCACTGTTCTTGAAAAGTACAAAGCATTAATTGAAACCATCCATCATTCTACTTAAGTGCATGTGTGAATTGACAGTGAATTTAGTAGAATCGTAGTCTGCTACCATAATTTGGGAAAGAATCACACTTTCTCATTTTGCTATTTTCTTATATTGAGTAAGGCTCGTAGTTTATAATTTACTTATAAGTTACAACGAAAAGAAACATGACTATTGGATTTAAATGCAAGTTATAATTTGTAACTATCAATTTGAATAATAGAAATTATTTTTTGAAATACACAAATAGGCTACCTAATCTTATCTTACCTTCCATTTGATGACGTATTCTTCTTCCTTGTTAACAAAGAAAGCATTGAACTTATCAATTTCGACCTCCAATAGGTAAAGAAAGTGGTTGACCTGGTCAACGTCCAACTTGAGAGGAGTTTGAGCATCTTTGGGAAACATAACCTTCAATTGTTTCTTCAAGTTTTTGTAGGACAAGAATTTGTCACGCCATTCGGGAAGGGTCTGCTCGATCAACTTCTTCAAGATCTTCCAGAATTTCATGGCAATGTTAAGGATATGTTCCTCCCTTTTTGCGCAAAGAGGTGCCAATGTTTGTTAATTACTATTAGTGGCCAAATGAGACAAGTGAAGAGTATTTAACTAAATAAATTAGGAAATAAAAATGTTCTATGTTCAAAACATGCATTGGTTTCACCGATAATATAATATAATATAATATAATATAATAATTGTATACTATTCTGTTACTTATTTTTTTGTCTTGTTAGATTTGGAATATTCTATTGAACAAACCATGGTGCTTGGATAATGCCATGGTCATAGAATGATGCTCCGGAATGAATTATAATATGCATTGTTATCCATTCATCATTGCAATTGTCGAGGAACTATGTTTGGACTCCCATTCATCTAGAATAGAACATCAGAATGTGCAAACTCTTGAATAAATAGAATATGCCATGGCATCATCTTTTTTGGGTGAAATATGCAATGGCACCATATTGGTGGTGGGTCAATTGGCATACATTTAACAATTGTTTTTTTTTTTTGGTAAAATAAACTTCATTCAATTCTTAGAAAAAAATGATTACAACAAATATAATGAAAATGTGTGACGGCATTCCTCATTTAAGAACAACACAAGTACATAGGAAACTCAAGTACAAGACAACAATTAATATTTAATACAAACAAAAAGAACAAGAGCCAAGATAATACCCTGAATACTAATAATTAAATTATGGCTTAATTGCATTTTTGGTCCCCTATTGTAGGTGAAAATTGAAAGTAGTCGCCTCATTTTGTTTGTTCCCGAGTTTCCCCCAAACAGAATTTGAGGTCAAATTATGATGAGTTGTCATTTTTTTAATGACGTGGCATACGCTTACATGGAATAAACTTATTATTATATTATTTCTGATTAAAAAATATAATTTTTATTTTTAAAAATCATTTTAATAATTGTTACAATATTTTTAAAAATATAATTAAATTATTAAAATTAAAATAAAATGAAAAACATGTGCAGAACCCTAAAGCCCCAAATCATATGAACATGTTTGAAACTAAAGCCCCAAACCGTATGAACATCTTTGAACTCTAAAAGCCCCAAATCCTGTTTGTGTTCGTCAAAAGCTCCAAATTGTGTTTGTGTTCATCAGTTTCGTTCATCTCTACACTGAGTTCTGAGTTCTATTCGTGTTCGTGTTCACATAGGAAAGAAGATAGGAAATCGTGTTCGTGTTCATCTCTACACTAAGTTATGTTCGTGTTCGTCAGTTTCGTTTAGTTTTAGAAAAACATCAGAAATATCGATTTCCCAATTGATTTTATTAAAGTATAATACTAGCTTAATCGATTGCCTAATCGATTATCGCGTTTCTTGTTTTTCTTGAATCTTGAAAATAGAAGAACTAATCGATTTGCTAATCGATTCTTTTAATGCACTTATCAGAAATTGATACTCAGTTTATATCAGAATCGATTGAATAATCGATTATAAGTGTTTTGTTCAAACAGCGAGATATCCAATCGATTTGGTTTGTCACAGTGACTCAAGTATTTACTTTAATCGATTTGCCAATCTATTTGGCTTGTTACAGTAACTCAGCTATTTAGTCAAAATCGACTTGCCAATCGATTATGCAATGTGTTTCTGATAAATGATTAACTAGTTCATTCATTCAATCGATTTAAGATTATGCAATTGTTTTGATCTCTCTGTTTGAACAAAACACTTATAATCGATTATTCAATCGATTCCGATATAAACTGAGTATCAATTTCTGATAAGTGCATTAAAAAAATCGATTAGCAAATCAATTAGTTCTTCTATTTTCAAGATTCAAGAAAAACAAGAAACGCGATAATCGATTAAGCTGATATTACACTTTAATAAAATTGATTGGGAAAACGATTTTTTTGATGTTTTTCTGAAACTAAACAGAACTGACGAACACAATTTAGGGCTTTAGGGTTCAAAGATGTTCATACGATTTGGGGCTTTAGGTTCAAACATGTTCATATGATTTGGGGCTTTAGGGTTCTACACATGTTTTTCATTTTATTTTAATTTAATTTTAACAATTTAATTATATTTTTAAAAATATTGTCACAATTATTAAAATGATTTTTGAAAATAAAAATTATATTTTTTAATCATGAATAATATAATAATAAGTTTATTCCACGTAAGCGTCTGTCATATCACATTTTTATTGACACGTCATTAAAAAAAATGACAATTTATCGTGATTTGGTCTCAAATTCTGTTTGGAGGACTAAGACAAACAAAATTGAGGGACTATTTCTAATTTTCACTTATAATAAGGAGACCAAAAGTGCAATTAAACCTTAAACTATTCTCTTCCACACGTGTGTAATGGTCACAGAGAAAGATTGCAATTTAAATACTTCAATTAATTTTTCTTTTTGTTAGGATAGAGTAATTGGAATTCTTCATTTTAAAACTTTGCTGGTCAATTTTGTAACTTTTTTAAAAGGTTTTAGATTGTATTTTAAATTTATTAAATTTAGTTTTAAGCTAACACTTTTCAAAGTCCCATCATTTAAAAAATCCTCTAAATATTTATTAATCAAACAAACTAATTTACATACAAGAATTTGAATTATTTTATAAAACTACATTATTTCACAAAATTTTCTCATCCAAATACATTAATGTATTTATGCGGAGTAATTGAAAATTCTATGTAAATTATAATTTTAAACAATTCAAATGTTTCGATTGAATTATATTAATTTACTTATGCGGAGTAATTAAAAATTCTATGTAAATTATAATTTTAAGCGATTCAAATGCTTCGATTGAATTATATTAATTTATAATATCTTTTGTATTAGATGGTATTTTAAATTTATTAAATATAATTTTGACAAAATATCTTATACAATCCTTTCAATTTTAAAAGTTATCTAAATTTATCATCTAAATAATATAATTTACTTTAAAAAATTGAATTATCCTCTAAAATTATATTTTTTTTCATAAAATTATTTCATCCAGTTACGCTCTTAGTTGATAAAAAAATAATCACTCTTAGAAAATTATTTTGAATTGAGTTTAATATTACTCTTAGAACATTACGGGTTAGTTATGGAGAATTTTCTTTTTCATCCGCTACCTATTTTTATAGGAAGTTTATTTATAGAAAAAATACAATTTTTTTTTATTCTCTAAATATGTTATTCCAGACAAAACACTATTTTTGTGTCTATAAATGTATTCTCGTACGAAATTGTTATCTTTTAAAACATAGAAACATAAAAATAACTCTTTAATGTTGGAGCAAAAGAAGCCCTATGGGCCACACGGCCCATAAGAATTATAACCCTCTGAAATAGATGGAAGAATATACAAGTGACAAGCTCCAATTCTACGGTCACATTTCTAATGATTCCTTTGGATCTTTTCCTTTCAGTTACAAGATTATGTGTCAATTATTTGGCATGTTTCGATCTTAAACCACTAGGTTATTGATCTGTAGCAGTAGGCATGTAGGGACCGCTTGAAATACCACATCACAACAATGTAATGAAGAAGACTGAACAAATTAATCCTAACTTTTCTACAATTTTATTACCATAATTTAAAAATGAAAAGATAACCAGAATAAATTTCTACTACTAAGTTTACACAACAATTAAAGTTCTGTAAGTATTTTAAAATGAAAAATTACTAGCAAATTGAGGAGCCTAAAAAAAATGCCTAACTAGAGTCATTATTTATCAACCATTATGTATCTACCCAATCAATCTCTATAATTACACGCAAATGATATACTACTTACACAAACATTATCATAGACCATTTGAACCATTATCCTACCAATGATCATATTTTTGGAGTATAATACAAAAATAAAAAAATAAGATAACTTAAAATTTTAAAAACTTAACTCATTTAAATAAAAATTAACAATACTAATTATTAGTTTCATCAATTTTCAGGTTCGAATTCGCAATCTCTTTCCGTAACCCTTTTTAGTTATCAATATCTTGCCATTAATCTAAGCTTAAAAAAATGGTACAGCAACACAAAATAGTACGGTCACAAAGAGTCAAAGTCACACTCTTATTCTGATTCTCACTGACACTTACACTCACACACACCGTGTTGTGTTGTTTGTTGTAATCTTAGTGGAGAAGCTAACATAATCTAAAACAAACTAGTAGTACACTTTTAACTTCACCCATCATCAACCCTCAATCTCTCCTCCATTTCACAATCGCAATTCTTCCCTTTACATCACTTTCTACTTCCACATTTATTTTTTAATCGAAGGTGTCATTTTTTATTTTTTTTACATCACTTTCTTCAATTTTGGCACTTGGTTCTGTTTTCAATTCTGTGTATTTTATATATGTATTGTTATTTCATATTTTCATCAATGTATGCAGGTTAAGGATCCGTGAGGTCGCCAAGATAACGTAAGGAGGTTGTTTATCTGAAACCATATTGTTTGTAGATTCTGTAAGTTGTTAGGTTACTTTTAACTATGATTATGTCTTGTGAATTTTGCATAAATGGCGCTAATTAATGAATGAAATATTGCTGTTATTGTTGAAGTGAAGGAATATTGAAAGAAAATGAGTTAAATTAACTGTGATGAGTGAACATTGTTTGTATGTTTTAAGTCATGTATTAGGTGCACCTTTTAGGGTATCAATTTGTTGCTGTATGGCTAGTTTTTTTTTTTTTTAAATTCGTATATATTGTTGTGAATAAAGAATAGAGATGGGGAAGGGTAGGATATTCAGGGTTTGTCCGAGGAAGAAGATTTTCATTTCTATAGAAATTGTTTGACGACAAAAATTAGGGTCTGATTGCTTTGTTAAAATATTTTGTGTTTTCATTTTCTAAAATGAGTGTTCATTTTACTTTGATGAGAGATTTTTGAAGGAAATGATTGTGATGGAGAGAAGATGAAATGATAGTTAAAGATGGTGTATTTGTGGAAATAATGAAGACAAATCTTTTGACATTTTCATTGTTTCCAGAAATGTAATTGATTATTTACTTCAAGAGTCTCTTATCTTCTTTGTTAACAATTACTCCCTCTGTCTCATTATTATCAGTGTTTCATTTGAGTTGTATACGATTTTTAAGAAAATGATTAGTGGTTTTTATTTCAATGATGAAATGAGTTTTATTTACTAAAATATCCATATTAATTGTAGTCAGTGGAGTAGTTGGATGAGTTGAGATACAATAAATAAAGATATATTAGTGGAAAATAGTAATTAATGTTTCATTGGTAATATAGGAGACATGTAATTTGAGACTAGTAAAGATTCCAAATGAGACACTTCATATGGACGAAGGAAGTAAAATTAACACAAATTTTAGAAAATGAAAACGTTTTCACAAATTAAATGGATCTTTATTTTGCAGAATTGTTCATATCATATGAAAGTTTAAAACCATGTTTAGATTTTGAGTTCATTTCTCTTTGTATCTATTTCCCTGTGTCTCTGTCTCAAGGTTCTTTGTAAAATTTTGGAATAGTTGATGACTGATTTGCTGTGTTTTCTTTACAAGATAAAAGAATTCCCTTTCCCATACCCCGTTTTTGTTTTTTATATTGACTGTTGGTTTATGGTCGAAATCTCAATTTGTGTGATTTGGAATTTACAGACTATTGGCAACATGGATTTAGAAGGAAGTGAAACAGATTCAGTGATGACTCAAGTTAGCATAGGCGGATTTGATAATGAAGTAAAGGCTTATGATCTCGTGTCATTCCTGGAATCAAGAATTGGATATGTAGATAGATGTCGACTGAAGACTTCTTGTACTCCTCCAGAGTCATATCCAGAATTTAATATCACTAATACGACAGAAATTGAAACAACAGATGACTATAAGAAGGTGGCGCCTCATGCCTTTGTGCATTTCACTTTGCAGGAATCTGCAACTGAGGCCCTCAATGCTTCGGGTCAATGTGATCTGTTTTTGCATAATCAGCCACTAACGGTCCTCTGTGGGCCACAAAATCCAAACTTTCTGAATCGAAGGAGGCGAACTGCAACTCCTTTTAAGATGTCTGATGTAATTGTGGAAATTGGGACTTTGGTTAGCCCAGAGGAATTTGTTGTTGCTTGGAGAGGACCTGATAAAGGGCTAAACTTTCTAGTAGACCCTTTTGACAGCATGTGCAAGCTTTGTTTCAATCGGGATACTGCTTTCTCATTCAAAGGAATAGCCAAAACAACAGTGATAAAGTGTGATTTTAAGGTGGGATTCTTGGTTAGAGATATAGAAGAGATCAAAAGATATGATGATACATCACATCTTGTGGTTTTATTACATCTAGCTTCATCACCTTTGGTTTGGTACAGAACTGCTGATGATGACATTGAAGAATCAGTCACAATTGATCTGTTGGATGACGATGATCCTTGGATTAGGACCACCGACTTTACCCCTAGTGGAGCCATTGGTCGATGCAATTTTTATAGGATTTCAATCCCACCTCGTTATGGTGCAAAATTGAATAAGGCCATGGAATATCTGAGATGCCAAAGAGTGCAACGAGTTCTGCTTAAACGGCCACTTAGGATACTTAACGAACCTGATTTTGGGGTGCCCATGTCAAGTGCTTTCTTCTACATAGATTTTCAGAAGGACATCACTTTTGATATAATGTTCTTGATTAATGCAATTGTACACAAAGGAATATTCAATCAGTATAGTTTATCATACAAGTTTTTTGAATTGCTGAGAAGTCAACCCAAGGATGTCAATGTGGCTGCCCTGAAGCACTTATGTTCTTACAAGCGCCCAGTTTTTGATGCAGCTAAGAGGCTGAAAACAGTCCAAGAATGGTTGCTCAGAAATCCAAAACTTTATGAGATCTCAAAGCAGTTCGATGATATTATGGAGGTTAGAAGGCTGGTTATTACTCCTACAAAAGCTTACTGTATAGCTCCAGAAGTTGAATTGTCAAATCGGGTTCTCAGAAGATTTAGAGAAGTTTCAGACCGATTTTTGAGAGTCACCTTTATGGATGAAGGAATGCAGACACTTAATGTACATGCTCTTAACTATTATGTTGCTCCCATTGTGAAGGAAATCACATCAAACTCCTTTCCACAGAAGACAAGAATATATAAAAGGGTGAAGACAATCCTGGAAGAAGGGTTTTACTTTTGTGGCCGAAAATATTCATTTTTAGCTTTTTCATCCAATCAACTTAGAGACCGTTCTGCTTGGTTTTTTGCCGAAGACAACAACATAACTTGTGATGATATAAGAAATTGGATGGGCAAGTTTAACCAGAGGAATGTAGCAAAGTGTGCTGCGAGGATGGGACAGTGCTTCTCATCCACTTATGCATCTGTGGAAGTTGCTGCAAATGAAGTTAACTCGATGCTACCTGATGTGGAGAGAAACAATTATGTATTCTCTGATGGTATTGGTATTATCACTAATGATCTTGCAGTTGAAGTTGCTGAAAAATTGAAATTGGACAAGGTACCCTCTGCCTATCAGATCAGGTATGCTGGATTTAAGGGCGTTGTAGCCTGTTGGCCTCCTAAAGGGGACGGAATCAGACTTTCTTTGAGGCCCAGCATGAACAAGTTTCAATCAACTCATACAACCTTGGAAATCTGTGCCTGGACCAGGTTTCAACCTGGTTTTCTTAACAGGCAGATTATAACATTGCTTTCTGCTCTGGATGTGTCCGATGAAATATTCTGGGACATGCAGGAGGTAATGATTTCAAGGTTAAATCAAATGCTGGTTGATGCAGATGTGGCCTTTGACGTTCTGACCAAGTCTTGTGCTGAGCATGGAAATGCTGCAGCAATAATGTTAAGCTGTGGCTTCAGTCCTAAAACCGAACCTCATCTTAGAGGCATGTTAAATTCTATACGTGCTGCACAGCTTTGGGGCCTAAGAGAAAAGTCGAGGATTTTCGTTTCATCTGGGAGATGGTTGATGGGTGTCTTAGATGAATTGGGTGTACTTGAACAAGGTCAATGCTTTGTTCAAATATCTACTCCGTCTCTTGAAAATTGTTTCTCAAAGCATGGCTCAAGATTTTCAGAAACAAAAACCCTGCAAGTGGTTAAAGGTCTCGTGGTTATAGCGAAAAATCCGTGTCTTCACCCTGGAGATGTAAGAGTTTTGGAGGCAGTTGATGTCCCTGATTTACATCATTTATATGACTGTCTTGTTTTCCCTCAAAAGGGTGAAAGACCCCATACAAATGAAGCTTCTGGAAGTGACCTTGATGGGGATCTATATTTTGTCACATGGGATGGAAATCTCATCCCACCTAGTAAGAGGAGCTGGACACCTATGGAGTATGCTGCTCAAGAAAGCAAGCTTCACACACGGCAAGTCACTATCCGGGTAAGGGCTTTTTGAATGTCATCTATGTAGTTCCATGGTTAATGTCTGTATGCTCTGTTTTTTAATGTAAATGGGTAATATTAAAATAGGACTACTGTTTTTCACATGAATTAGTCATAGTATTGGGCCTTTGATTAGCAATTAAAGTGATATGTTTACTACAAGGACTTGCCAAAAAAAAAATTCATATTGCGGAAATATTTTTTCTGATAGAGCATAAATAATTGAGTATGCTAATATGCTACAGGAGCTATTTCTAAATTCCGTGCATTAAATTGATTATATCAGGAAGTGTTTCTGCACATACAATTATAGCGTCTGAGTTATATGTTGTGAGTGTCATATCTTGCACTTGTTTCTGCATATACTCTGCACATGTTTATGTATATACTCTGCACATGTTCTTTTAACTTGTATCGATGTACAAAACATAAGGGGTAAATTTTCTTGTTGAGTCTGTATTTTGAAAATGACTCAGCCATTTTAAGTTGTTTTGTATTCTACATTGCAGGACATCATAGAATTTTTTGTCAAAAACATGGTGAATGAGCATTTGGGTTCAATATGCAATGCACACGTGGTGCATGCTGATTGCAGTGACTATGGTGCCTTGGATGAGAAATGCATACACTTGGCCGAGTTAGCAGCCACTGCCGTTGATTTTCCGAAGACCGGCAAGCTTGTCACTATGCCTCCTCATCTGAAACCAAAACTGTACCCTGATTTTATGGGGAAAGAGCACCACCAGTCTTACAAGTCTAAGAAAATCCTTGGTAGACTTTACCGACAGATCAAAGATGCTTATGACAAAGATATTGATGCACCTGATTTGAACTGTGCATCCGGTGATATTCATTATGATACAGATCTCGAGGTTCCAGGATCTGCTGATTTTATTTCTGATGCATGGTATCAAAAGTGCTCTTATGATGGCCAGTTAAGTGGATTACTGGGTCAATACAAAGTGAAAACAGAAGAAGAAGTTGTCACTGGACAGATCTGGTCCATGCCAAAATACAACAGTAGGAAGCAAGGGGAACTTAAGGAAAGGCTGAAGCACTCATACAGTGCCCTAAAAAAAGAATTTAGGCAAACTTTTGAGAAACTGAATTTAGATATTGGAGAGTTAAGCGATGAAGAAAAAAATTTGTTGTATGAACAGAAAGCTTCAGCTTGGTATCAGGTGGCATATCATCCAAAATGGGTGAAAAAATCCCATGATTTGAAAATTAAATCCTCAGACAGCCAACAGGCAGATAGTTTGGGGAATATGGTGATGTTGAGTTTTCCTTGGATTGCAGTTGATTACCTAGCTCGCACAAAGATAAGGCGTCGGAGAATTGAAAATTTTGGTTCAGTCAAGCCAGTTGATTCTCTGGCAAAGTATTTATCTGAAAGGTTATAGTTCTACATTGTTTGATCATGGCTACAAGACCACTCTGCCACCCTCGATCATAGGTTTGCTTTTGACATTCAGTTAAGCTACTTTGGTTGTTGCTATTTTTTTTTTTTTTTGTTTTGTAATTTATTTCCCAAGACAGAACTTTGCCTTTGCTTTTGAGACTTCAGATTGTAATCTATGCTTTTGATACTTTTGGTTGTAATCTGTTTATACACATCCAGAATTTTCTACTGGTCATGTTGTGGGTGTGGATATATAGATGGAAGAAGTATAATGGTGTGAAACTCAGCTCAGTATGTAATTAGTAAATTACAGTTGCCTTGCTATTTTTGTGAACCTGGATGTAACTCATCTTTATATAAAGGTGAAAATTTAATGAGTCATGTTTGTTCTTAAGTGGACTGATTCAGCATTATGTTCCCTCTTTCTAATGCCAAACAAACTGAGTTACCAAACATATCATTTCACAGCTGTTCAATAGTTCAAATTTTTGCTTCTTTTCTGAAATTAATTTAGTTTGAACTATTTTATATGTTGCTCTTGGGCTCGGTGTATGAATCCATGAATCCTCTGTAGCGACTGCATGGTGCAGCACGCTGCAGGGCCTTAGATCTAAAGAGAGATGTGAGTTTATAATTTATTTTTCTAAATCTAATGGCACCGCCGTATGTTGGCACCATGCAACTGCAGCAGAGGATTCAAATCCATTCAGCTTGTTACTTTGTCTAAGTCTGTGCCCTGTGGTAACTGCTTAGACTGAAAACCTGTATTGTTTGGTTACTGCTGTTTCTTTTTGAATAAAAATCACCCTTTTACAGTTGACAGATATATCAATTCACTTTCCACATTGAAAAGCTCAAACATGCTGATATATGTCCACCAACAAAAACCTGTGCAAATTAATTACTCCATAAATAATTGTACAAGTTCCCCACAGAAGTACATAGAGAAAGACATTGTTGGCTATGACTTTGTATGATTTCCACAATCATAAATGAAGGATATTAATACATACTCTAGCATGATGGCAACAGTATCCACTACTTTGTTCCTTGATGCATGGGAGTATTTAATGATAAGCCAGCTACTTGTGCCATCTTCTCCTTTATGTCAATTTTCTTCTTTATGGTATTATAGACTTGGTGGCACCTATGCTTGTTTTAACTCTGATAAATGTAGGCCATGTATACTTTTTTATGCTCTGAAACCGTTAGCTTTTATTCATTTTGCTACTTCTTTAAAGCTTCACAACCATTTGCTTTTAACTCACCTTGGAAATTAGGATACATCAGTACAAAAGGTGTCAGAGACTTAAAAATGGTCAGTGGCATGTGATTTTCATAGTTGAAAAGGGGTTTCAGTTAGTTTTCATAGTCTTATTTATTTTGGTTATAAATATTCATTTATAAACATGTACTACCTAAACATGTGACTGCAGACAAAGTGGTTACTGATACCACTTAATCTATTTTCATTTTCTTTTAAACTTTGTGAATTATGGGGCCCATTGATCCATATATCCCTATTTTTTAATTTTAATACTAAATTGCCACACTTTAAAAAAATAATATCAAAATGTCCTACTTTTTAGCCTCAGTTGCTCATCGCAACTTAGGGATGCGACCTCCTGAAGTAAAAAAATTTCAAAGGCTATGAAAACTGCTATCAAATGAAAATATCATTTAGTTATACTTTATCATTCCCAGTTGCTAATCTATTCAGTTAGGATGATATTGTCGTTCTCATCCTATGCAACTGCTACCAATAGAGTTCCTTTATACTTGCCGTATAACCAAGTTCCATCAACTTGTACAATTGGTTTGCAAAATTTAAACACATATATGCATGGAACGTAAACCCAAAATAATCTATGAAAAATTGTCACCCTATTTATCAAACCACGTTGATTATAAGGTGGGAATGTTTCCAATTTAATAATGGTTCCTGGAGCAAACGTTTGTATAACTAATAACCATCGTGGAAGTTGATTGTAATTTATTTTAATGTATTTTTATTTATATTTTATTAATAGAATTTTCTTTTTATTATTATTATTATTATTATTATTATTATTATTATTATTTTAATGTATTTTAATGTATTTTTTCTTTTAATTTAATGTATTTTTATTATATTTTATTAATAGAATTTTCTTATTATTATTATTTTTATTATTATAATTAGTAATAATTATATAATATTAATAAATTAATTATTTTAATATTATAATTACTTTTAAAATATTTAATAATAATATATATAATATATGTAATATACATAAGGGCAAAATAGACAAAAAATAAAATAAAATGACCTAATAGGAGGTCGCATTCCCATGTTGCGATGAGCAACTATAACTAAAAAACTAAAAAGTATGGTATTTTGGTATTATTTTTTCAAAGTGTGGCAATTTGATATTAAAATTAAAAAAAATGATATGTTAATCAAAAACCCGAATTATGGATAGATTTGCAAATTAAAAATTATATTTTTATAAGATGAAGAAGATGTCAAGCTAAAGCAGTAAAATCTCTCACGGGAGAAAGGGCATAGCATTTTATTAGACACATAGATAACATAATCTTAGTATGTTAATTTTTTTGCTAAAGTTATAAACTATTTTGCTCTCCTCCGATTCCCTTAATTTCTTGTGCCGGGATATGGAACAGTCCTTACCTCTTAGGGTTGGTTGAATAATTTTGAAGGGAATATATCTATCTTAGTAAAAAAGGGACTTAATCTTTAATCTTATAAAGGGCAAGACAAAGAGAAAAAGCATGGACAAGGGAAAGGTATATAAAGTTTTAATTGCTTTTGGGTATGGAGAGTGAGAATGAAGTTTCTTAGTATGTATATATTCTTTTGGGTGAGTTATTTAAATGGAAGGACATATCTACTGAAATATTATTCATACATAATTTTTATTTCCTAGTTAACAATTATCTATCTCTTGCACTTTGTTTTTCATAAGAAATTTTTTGAAAAGAGAATCTCGAGCATTATTCCACCAAAGGTCCATAGCTAAGAGGACATGGTCCAAATTAAGATGAACATTTAATATAGGAAAATGGTCTATAATTACAAGCCATTACTTAGGGGGGCCAACTTTGTAAGGCCAAATTATTGACAACTAAAGATATTTGTAGAAGAGTAGGTATAAGATACACAATAAAAAATATATATTGTATTTTGCTTGCAAAGTTAAAAATAAAAAATATAAGCACACTTTTCGCCATTTCTGGAGGTAACTTGTCAGGAATGCTTAGTGATTACCTTAGCTCTAACTTTTCGCCATTTTTGTATCCGTATATAAGCACAACTTATAGAATTTAGTAACATGAATATGGAAAACAGGCAGGGAACTCTCATGAAAGTAGTTCTCTTTATAGCAAAATGTAGGATCAGGAGATAGATGCATTGTGGTTTTTGCTATAAAACTATTTTAGAATTCAGATGCAAATATGTATAATGTATAAGAGGACAAGAAAAGTAGTATACTCAGCTACTTTGTTGATTGCAAATATTGCTTTTCAATTATGAATCAAAGGGTCCATTTGATAAGATTAATCTTTAATTAGTTAGGCCCTAACTGTTCCTTTACCTATCAATCATGTCATGTTCTGATGGGTATGGTATGAAATGTAAGCCAAACAGAGATTAATTTTTCTCCAACCTCTGTTTTCTAATTCAGAACAACAATTGAAATTGACAGATTAATTTGCTTTTAATATAACTTATCAATAGTTTCAACTTAATTTGATCCAAATTCTCATGTTTCCCAACCACAATTATATTGCATATACTGTATTAAGTAACTATCAAAGTGGCCATTATCTATTTATCATTATCACCACTTTGAAAGCACACACATATATATATATATATATATATATATATATATATATATATATTACACAAGACACAAAAGTACACGGAAAAGATAGCATAAAAAGGCATGAAATTGATACATTTAAAAAAAATAATTAAGAACCATGACATGGAAATGTAATGTTAATATCTTCTTCCTGTTGAGAATTACTTGAAGTTGAATCACATGGATAGTTCCAATTAAGTAGCTCTTCAATCATCTGCAAAGCAACTCTTTCCTCTTCTTCAACTACTACACCATTTTCAATATCAGCATTATTAGCATCCTTATTAACAACATCATCAATAATGTGCGGTTGTGGTGACTCTATCTCTGACTCTATAATCTGTTTCTTCCCACCAAGCTCAACTCTCATGACCCAATTAGAGCCAGAATGTGGTCCAGCTCCTTTTTGCCACACACCAATGTGAGAATTATCAGCATCTAGCCTCAAACAAGTGAGTGATGGAGAAGGGTCTTTACAATACTTTCTTAGCTTTGTACTGAGTAGTTCTGACAGTGCCTTGGGAGACAAGAAAGACTTATCACCTCCAACACAAGGGGTGGTGTCAATAGCAACTTCACCACCTTGATTCTTTGACACAGGGAAATTAGTCTTCGCACTTTGACCATTCATCAAAATAGCTGCTTGATCATATGCTCTTGCTGCAGCCTCTGCTGTCTCAAATGTTCCTAACCACACCCTCCTTTTTCTGCACATTTCAAAACACAACAGAACAGTTTTTCAGAATAACACTTAATATAATGTGACAAGAAAGATATTTATTTATTAGTATTCATATAAGATATATATATATATATATATATATATATATATATATATATATATATATATATATATATAGCTGCATTGTAAGGTAATTACAGTAAAGGGTGGCGAATTTCTGACACCCAAGAGCCCCACTGGCGTTGCCTGACTCCTCTGAACTTCCTTGTTTGTACCATATTTGCCTGTGTTGGGAATTAATAAGGGTATAGTTTTGAAGTATAAATAATAATAATAATAATAATAATAATAATAATAATAATAATAATAATAATAATATAATATAATGTGAAATGTGAATATGAGTGAGTATGTGAGTGAGAGGTGGTGATGTTGCTAAATTTATTTATATTGGTTTGTCGGTGAAGAGATTGGGCGGAAAGTGGAATTAAAACAAACAGTACATATGCAATAAAAGTTTCACCAGCACAAGTTTGATAAAAATCCATAGCTACTTAACAACTGAAATTAATGAGGTGTAGCAGGTAGGGTTCTTTTTTCTCCCATACAGATCATATAATATAATATAATAATATTAATATATTATTATATTCAAAATGTAATGTAACAAAGTTGTGATCCACTCACTCTCCTACCAGACTAGACTAGAGTTTGTATCCACATGTTCAAATCTTTTTTAACTAACTATACACAATGTCATGGAAAAATTAAACTAGCTACTGCATTTTTATCTCAATTTCAAATATCAACTAACACGTAGCCAATTCTTTATTCGCCTTTACCCAACAACTAACATTTGGTAACAATTGCTTCCATTTTTTCTGTTAGATATAGTTTAAGTTAGTTATAATTTTTTTCTAAATATTAATGATTTAATAATTATTTAAATTATGTTAAGAAATTGAGCATCGAACCTTTTTTTTTATCAATGTTATATATCTTTAATTAGTATTAAACCTTAAATTAAATAAAATTTATTAGTCTGATTATGATTTATATATAGAATATATCATATTATTGTTAACAATTTTTTTTTATTGAATTGATTTTAAATAATTCAATTTTTTTTTAAGTTCTACCATAATATCAAAGTTATGAGATTCACTTTAAAGAAATTATACTGAAAATTGAGACCAATGGTTGGTTACTTGAGAAAAATAAAAAAGAAAAGTTTTTTCTTATCATCACGTGAATTCTAAATTATACCAACGCATTTATTTACACTTTTCTGAAATGCGAAGTACTTGTACACAGTCTGTCAAAAAAGTACATAACACTTTTATGTATATTTACTAACCAATAGTCCAAAGATTAAATGTATAGAATATAGACAAAGGTATAAAAGAGACTTTTTAATAATAAAAAATATTTAATTTCTGTTGTGGTTTAAAAAAGTATCTCTATTTTTTTTTAACACAGTTTCTAATATCAACACTGTATATTAATATTCTTACAATTTTACCTTTTTTATAATCGTTATTTTTCTCTCTTCAAATTTTTGTATTTAAATAACACAAATGCTATTTGAATATATATAAGAAGCTCTTGAAAACTTAATCGAATCCTTAGCAGCTAAACTTTATAAACGGTGTTTATTTGTGATGAGATTGAAATAATTAGTTGCTTTAGTAATAATTAGATGACGAGCAGTATAATAAATAATACGACAATATTTATGACAATACTGCCTTTCTATTTATATTTCGTATTAGTCGTGATCATAAAATTGTACTTTAAGCTAGGCCAACGAAAACGAAATTGTAAGAAGAGTATTTTTTTGAAGTCTGAAATAATATTTTAGTTACTATTTTCAAAATTAATATTAATCATTATTATTGATATTATTAACATTACTAGATCAATGTTATATCTCTACTATTTTTTTGTTTGTTTAATTTTAATTTTCCAAGCATTTTAAAATATAAAATTATTTATTAAATTAATATAGTCGATATTTTTTTTATTTTTTATTGATCAATATTAAGTCAATCAATTCAAATTTTATTGAGATGTTTTTTAATTTCAAATTAGATTTTTTATTTAAAAACATCAAAATTTTAGATTTTTATTAAAAAAATTATTTTAGTTTATGAGATGTTTAAAAAAATTGTCGCATAGATCTTATTTTTAGAGTGATCCTAAAAAAAGCTATTGATTTTGTGTTTTGAAAATTGTTTCAAAATTAATTTATACTATCGAATATATTACTGAGTTGAGTCACGGACTAAGTCACTCTCTTTAAGATATTTTACGATACTGTTCAAATTGTCCAAGACAGACTATCAACCACGAAGATCCAGATTTACTGTATCAAAATTCCATTGTATTTTGGAAAAACATTTTATAATTACACCCTCAATATGATTGTTAAAGACACTATTAATATGACGTTTAAAGTCACTCGCAATATGGTTCTATGATCACTCATAAATTAAAATGACTACATTGCAAAAGACCACTAAAAAATCGACGATGCTACAATATAAAAATTGCTCCAAATGAATAGTGGTATTAGGACCACTCAAAAATCGACATAACTACGACATAACAACTGCTCTAAAAATCGAAGAGACTACAATACAAAACCGCTTTAAAATATCGAAGGAACATAAAGAAATGGGAGAAGTGGCTCAGAAATAAGTTGAACATAATAGAAAATGGAGAAAAAAGAAAGTTGGAAAATGCATCCAACTTTGATGTACTTTTCGCAAGGATTTGAAACCCATTATATGATTATCAAAACAAACTCACTTATGTTTTCTATCTAATATGAGACTTTAGTATCTATAGAATTGAAAACTACTCAAAATATGATAGTTTTCCAATGTGGAATTTCAACAATTTTTAAATTCACTCATTAGCATACTCTATTTTCCAACAATCCCCCACTTGAATTTTAAAAAATGTTTATGAAATAACGTCAAACACTTTTATAAGATCGTGCATAAACAAAAGTGTCTGGTGACTTAAATATTTGCATAGTAAGTAAGATTCAGGTTCAACAAGAGTGACTTGTAGTCTTAAACTTTATCTCTCACATCAAACCCACACACAACCTTTTCATAGGGTGTATTCATAAAAGTTCGTGCATTAATGACCCTACACTTCTATCTCAGTGTAGTAAATGCTCTAGGAATTTTGCCTCAAAGTTTCATAGGAAGCAGCTCCACTTCCACATTTACATAGGTGAGTCTATCAAATGTACTCTTGTAACTAGGTACTCTACTCCACATAGAGTATAAATCTCATTAAGAGTTTATATTATCTCATCCTATCATCACTTCAGGAATCATGCTTCTCTGATTTATAATAGCTTGTTCCTCTCATATCATTTCATGACTTGTTATTATCCATTGAACCTAATTCTTAGGATCTCTAGTATTTTAGGTCGAGTTACCATCATGAGTGACTCCATAGACATTAATCTCATTCTTTTGGATGTATTTATGACTTTCTCTCTAGCTAACTCTTTCGTCACCAGATCTGCTAAATTCTCATCAATGCGTACATGATCCACTATAACATCTCTTTTAGAAAGTAATTATCTAACAATGTTGTGCTTACGACAAATTTGTCATCTTTTACTGTTGTAGTAATGATTCTCAATCTTCACAATAGTTGTGGTACTATCGCAATGGATCAACACATTTGTCATAGATTTTTCTGATAAAGGAATTTCAACAACTAGCAAACATCTCAACTAACTCGTTTCTTCACTAGTAGTAGCTAGTGTTATCATTTCAGATTTCATAGTAGATTATATCAATATCGTTTATTCTTCGATTTCCAAGATATAACACCATTAGCTATACTAAAATATAACCATTGGTTGCTTTGGAGTCATCTGATAAAATATTCCAATCACCATCATTGTATCCTTCAAGGACTGTAGGAAATATTTGATAATGTAATATGAGACTCGTAGTCCTTTGTAGGTATCTCATGACTATTTCGATATCATGTCAATGCTCCATATTAAGTTTACTAGTAAACCTGCACAAGAGTCCCAAGATATAGCCAATGTCGGGTATAGTACAATCAGTGGCATACCCGAGGTTGTCAATAATGCTTGCATATTCAATTTGTCTAACACTTTCACCAGGGTTCTTGAAATGTTTCACACTTGGATCATATGATGTGCAGACAGGTTTGTAGTCAAATTATTTAGATTTCTTTAGGATTTTTTCGACATAGTGAGATTGATCCAAATAAATTCCATTTTTTGACCTAGTAATATTGATTATGAAGATTACATTCGTTTCTCTTAGGTCTTTCATATCGAATTGCTACACAACAATGATTTCACAATTTTTACAACATGAATGTTTCAATCAAAATATGAGTAGATCGTCTCCATAGAGACATATGATAGTGTAAATGTCATTTACAAATTTTTGTAATAAATACATTTGTCACTTTCATTCACTTTAAACTCATCCGACATAATCAAGTTATCAAACCTTTCATGTCATTGCTTAGGAGCTTGTTTAAGACCATACAAAGATTTATCAACTTACATATTTTTTTTCTTGTCTATGAATCACAAAACCTTCAGGTTATTTCATATAAATTTCTTGTTCCATATCACCATTTAATAAAACAATTTGACATTCATTTGGTGTACCACCAAGTTATGAATAACACCAAGTGAGATGAGTATCCTAATGGATGTAATTCTAATGACTGATGAAAATGTGTTAAAGAAATCTATATTTTTTCATTGTCTAAAATATTTGGCTACAAAGCGAACCTTTTATTTATCAATCATTCAATTAGGTTTTAGTTTTTTTCTCTTCTCAATATTCATTTACAACCTGTTGATTTGCAACCATAAGACAAGTCTACAAAATGTTAGGTCATGTTAGACTCTAGAGAATCTATTTTATCATTCATTGCTTCTTGCAATAAATCTACATCCAAATATGACAAAGCTTCTTAAAGATTTGCAGGATCCTCTTCTAAATTATATGCCATATAATGGGGTCCATAATCTTTAACAACTCTAACTCTCTTACTTCTTTGAGTTTATGTTTCACCTTGTTTGCTGCTTTTAGTGCTTATTGTCACGGGATCGTGACTTAGTTTGTCGCCCCCACTATTTCTCGATTTGAAAGGCATTTTATTTTCATAGAAGTCATCATCATTTAACTTTATGATCACTTTCACATTTATGTCACAAAAACTTATACATTTCATTGTTTACTGCATACCCAATGAATATACATTCATAGACTCTACTGACGAGTTTAATTCACTTGGGATCGGAGATCCTGACATAAGCCAGACAACCCCTAGTTTGAAAATAAGACAAGTTTGATTGTCTTTTCTTCACTATCTCATAAGGAGATGTTTTGGTTTTAGATCTAGGAACTTTATTTAAAACATAGCAAATACGAAATATATTTTCCACACACCAATGAGATACAACATCATATTTAAGGGTACTAGCAACAACTAGTTCAATAAGAGTTATATTCTTTCTTTCTTCAACTTTACCATTCACTTTAAGTGATTATGGTGAAGTTGTTCCATGTATAACTCCAAACAGTTTATAAAACTCATTAAACAAACTAGAATCATACTTGAAACCTGTTATTCTTTCTACTAAATTGATTTTCAAATTTAAGTAGCAAAGATCCTTAACATGTCAAACGTTTCACTTTTATTTTTCATTTCTTGTTGATGTCCCATCAAATTCACATATATCATAGTGTAATAAATCTAAAGACTCGCATTCTCTAACTATAGATTTATGTGAACTTTGTGTTATTTTAGTTTGACTACAAAAATCACACTTTTCAAAATTATTTAAAGATAACTTTGGAATTAAACATAAATTTCTTAAGTTTGAAATCAGATGTGTTCACATCACAGGGTCTAACATGTCAAAGATTAAAATCACACAACATGAGCAAAATGAGATATTTTATTGATTTCAACATTCAAACAGAAGGAGACATATTAAATTTCAATATGCCATGAGTGACGTACTTAAATGATCTTATGAGCGATCTTCTGAATTTTACGAGAGTGAGTCTTCACGGATTTGTCATCGATCATCTGATACTCTGATACTTGTGGTAATGGCTAACAATATTTTTGGAACTATAGTACTTATATAGATTTTCAGCAAGTCCAATAAGAATATAATTTTTTTAAAGTAAGCATTATCCTCCCATGGGTTAATTCTTCAGCTTTCTTATCCTTTTCTGTTTGCTTCACTGAAACAGTTTATTGAAATTAGATGCACTAGAATCAGATCCAATAATTTCTTTGGTTGACATAACAGAAATAAACGTCTTAAAATTGTTGTTTTTGAGTTTTGAAAACTATTTCAAAATCAATTTATGCCACTGAAAATATTATTGAGTTGAGTCGCAGACTAAATCGCTCTATTCAAAATGTTTCGCTATATTAGAGTTTCACTGCACTGTAGAAAATCGTTATAGAATTATACCATCAATATGGCTGTAAGCCACTCTTAATATGATGTTTAAAGTCACTTGCAATATGGATCCATGACCACTCATAAATCAAAAGAACTATGACACAAAAAAAAAAACACTCTAAATAGATAGTGGTATTAGGACCACTCAAAAATCGATGAAACTACGACATAATAACCGCTCTAAAAATCGAAAGGATTACGGTACAAAACCGCTACCACTTTGAAATATCTAAAGACTTAAAGAAAGAGGTTCAAAAATGCATTCAATTTGGATATATTTTTCACAAAAGTTTGAAACTCATTGTATAGTGATGAAAACAAACACATGTGTTTTCTATTCAATGTGAGACTTTAGTATTTACGAAATTGAAAATTATTCAAAATATGAAAGTTTTCGAATGTAAAACTTCAACAATTTTAAAATTTAGTCATTAACATACTCTATGTTCTAATAAAAACTTTATATCAATAATAATATTTGGAAATCTTATATTTTGCATGATATATTTAATACTATATTTTTATTTTTATTTTCTCTTTTCTACGAATCATTAACATAATATATTATTGTTTCTCTATTTTTTTTGGTCTCAAAAGGTGTCTACAAATAATTTTTTATTATATTCCTTCTTTTATACGTGCACCTTAAAGCAAAATAAAAGCATTTATGGTGACAACACATTGACTTTGTCGTGTTCGATAATTTTATGGTGGTAGTGGTTTGTGGTGTGGCTTTGGAAGGAATAGGCTGAAGGGTTGTTGAGGTAGTTAACTATATAACTAATTTTTTGTTTGTTGAAAACTATATAATTAATTTTAACTGATTATTAAAAAAAATAAAAGCCAGATGTCTCTTTATCATTTGAGGCTTTGAGCTTTTGGCCGATCAATTTATTGGTGGGGCAAATGTTGTTTGGCCCTTATTGGTGTATTATATACTAATTTGATGCATGAGAGACATTCATAAATGATAATTACGTATATTGGGGCCTCGAGTAATGAAGTAGGGTTAGTATATTATTATGAGAAGATTTTTATTTATTTATTTTATAATTATCTCTAAATATTTAATAGATTTGTACGCAAAATTTTCAAATAAATAGTAATTTTTCTTTTTATATATTTTTAAATTATTAAATGCGGAGAGACAACAATTAGACACGAAAATCATGTATCCCATTTGGATATAGTCATATAAATAGCAAGTCATGGAAAGTCCTCTTAGATGTAGTGTTATTATTATTATTTTAAATATTAAAATGAAAACTTGTTTTATCACAAAAAACAAAAACAAAGTTAAAAAGTGCACACAGTGAATATTTTGTAACACTTTTTTATTTATCTATTCTTTTTGTTTAACTTTATCTGATAAGCCATTTTTTTTTTGTTAAAAATACACATGGAGGCTGAATCATTTGTTAATTTTGTTTTGAAAAAAAATAATAACTCAAATAATATTACTATTCTTTTTCACATGAATTAGAGTTCTTTGAAAACCCAGAAATCCCAAATTTAAAATTCAGATATCCCCAATTGATCAAAACGCACAAAAAAAAAAAAGAAAAAAAAAACCAAGATCTAGAATTACATCTTAGTATAGAGAATAAAAATGTACAAAGGAATGAGAAAAGTATTTGAGTCAAAGTGATCTGAATCTAAGGTGAAGATTTAAAATGAAAGGATAAAGATAAAGAGGAGCATTGTTCCAAAAAATATGTTTAGTTGTTTATTATATTTTACCATATATATATTTTATTGTTTATATAATAAAAGATTAAAAAAAATATTTATATAACAAAAAATACATAATATTGAATTGTAACAACTAAATCCTGTATTTTTTATTTCTCAAATCGGTCTTTTAATTAATTAATTGTAATTTGAAACAAAATTCAAGTACATTAATTAAGCATATAAAGCTATTCTGTGAACAAAAAGAAAAGTAGTAGTATGATAATGATATGAATTAAAATGGTAACTTGGGTCGTGGACAAGTGAGCTAGCTTGTTGAAACGGGCTTCTAGTCCATTCGAAATAAGCAAGTGCTCCCTACAAGTCAAGTCAAGAAGGTAATAGATTATGGTTTTTGTCCTCCAAAGAGACTTCTCCTTCTTCAAACAAATTAAATATTCCCTACATTCTTTCTTAATGTCTCTTTCCACATAAAACAACTTAGATATACCTTTATTTCCATATTATACATTTACCGAATAAACAGTTCCCGTTTCTTATTCAAAGTGGTAAACAACATGCCTCATTTGCTACATGGGACGCTTAAGGTTATCATAAGTGAAGTTGATAGGTTGCAAACTCGATGTCATTTGGATTTCTGTCGCAAGGTAGAGTTTTAATTTTATATAATGATGTGTTTCACTCTCACTAAAACATTTTATGAAAATGTATATTAAATAAATAAAATCATTTTTTTAATTAAAAATACTGGTGTTCTATTGCAATATAACTTTTTTTTTAGAATTTAATTTGCATGCAGTGAACATCTACATCCATTACTTTAAATATAATTATATTATTATACAAGTCAAATATTTTTAAAATATAAAATGAATGTTATTCACTGGTAATTAATGTAAAAACTGTTTATATTTTAAATGTATATAAATTAAATCCAATTTCAGTTTCTCTCATTTTTATTTCAATCCATGTTACTAATTCATTTTTGTTGTCGAATATTTTGGAACAAAGGGCACAACACACAAGGGGAAGAGATTTTTAGCCCAAGTCAAAGGTTGTATATTTTGTCGGCCCGAGGTAAATATATAGTAACGAAACTTTTAACCATTATTGTAATTTGACACTAAATATCAAATTTTATTTTTCTTGATTTTAATACAAGAATAATCGTTAACATGCAAATTAATTTATGATGAAGATTGTGGGGACAAGACTCTATGCAACAGTCGATTTAGACAAAGCAAGAGTTGGAAGAACAAGAATGATAGGAAACCAACCTACAAACCCCAAATGGAATGAAACTTTTGAAATCTACTGTGCTCATTACATATCAAACATTATATTCACAATAAAAGATGATAACCCAATTGGAGCAACTCTAATTGGAAGAGCTTACATCCCTTCTGAGAAACTTCTAAAAGGACCAATAATTAACAGATGGGTCGAAATATTAGATGAAGAAGATCATCGTCCTATACCAGGTGGTTCCAAAATTCGTGTCTCCATGCAATTCTTAAGTGTCTTTGAAGACACAAAAATAGTATGGTCTAAGGGTATAAACATGCCATTTTTTGGTGTTCCTCGTACATTTTTTGATCAAAGACAAGGTTGTAGAGTTACTTTCTACCAAGATGCTCATGCTTCTGATCGTTTTCGTGCATGGATTCCATTATCAGGAACAAAATACTATATTCCTGAAAGATGTTGGGAAGATATTTATAATTCAATTATGGATGCTAAACATTTTATTTACATAAGTGGTTGGTCTGTTCACACTCAAATAACCTTAATAAGGGATCAAAACATGTCAACGGAAAAAAATGTAACACTTGGAGAATTACTTAAGAAAAAAGCTAACGAAGGTGTTAATGTTCTTATGCTTGTTTGGGATGACAGAACCTCTGTTCCTGCTTTTAAGGAAGATGGTTTGATGGCAACACATGATCAAGAAACTTCTTACTACTTTAGAGGCACAAAGGTTCATTGTGTTTTGTGTCCAAGGAATCCTGATAATGGAAGAAGTATAGTTCAAGGTTTTGAAATTTCAACTATGTTCACTCATCATCAAAAGACTATTGTTGTTGATGGACATGATGAGAAATCACTAAAGAGAAATGTTAAAAGTTTCATAGGTGGAATTGATTTATGTGATGGAAGATATGATACAATGGAACATCCTTTGTTTTCAACATTGAATACAATTCATCATGATGATTTTCATCAACCAAATTTCTTAAATGCTTCTATTAAAAAAGGTGGTCCTAGAGAACCATGGCATGATATTCATTGTAAGCTTGAAGGACCTATTGCATGGGATGTTTTGTATAATTTTGAACAAAGGTGGGAAAAGCAAGTTGGTAAGCAATTTTTATTCTCAATTGATGAGCTTGATCAAATTCTAATTCATCCTTCTGATTCGATGATATCGCAAGAAGACGACAATACTTGGAGTGTTCAATTGTTTAGGTCTATTGATGGTGGTGCTGTTGTTAATTTCCCTCAATCACCAAATGAAGTTTTTGAATTAGGCCTTGTTAGTGGAAAAGATAATGTCATTGATAGAAGTGTTCAAGATGGTTATGTAAACGCTATTCGGCGAGCCAAAAACTTCATCTACATTGAAAATCAGTATTTTCTAGGTAGTGTTAAATTAATTATTTAATTAATCAATTATAGATTGACATTAATTAATACTAATCGATGAATATTGTTTCCGAACAGGTAGTTCATATGGTTGGCATGGAAATGATATTAAAGTTGAAGATATTGGTGCTTTGAATCTAATACCAAAGGAACTGTCATTGAAGATTGTAAGCAAAATTGAAGCAGGAGAGAGGTTTGTAGTGTATGTGGTGATACCAATGTGGCCAGAAGGTATACCTGAAAGTGCTTCAGTTCAAGCAATATTAGATTGGCAAAGAAGGACTATGGAGATGATGTATTCTGACATTGCTGATGCAATAAAAAAGAACAACATTCAAGCACACCCTCAAGCACACCCTCGTGATTATTTGACTTTTTACTGTCTTGGAAAAAGGGAGAGTAAGAAAGATGGAGAGTATGTTCCTCCAGAGGAACCAGAGGCTAATAGTGACTATCATAGAGCACAAAAGTCTAGGAGGTTCATGATCTATGTTCATTCAAAGATGATGATAGGTAGCTTGTTATACTATATATATATATATATCATAGAGTTATAGAGACTAATTAACATTTATTTATTTTTGATTTAGTGGATGATGAATACATCATGATTGGTTCAGCAAACATCAACCAAAGATCAATGGATGGTGGAAGAGACACAGAGATTGCAATGGGAGCTTTCCAACCACATCATCTAACATCAAGTGGCCCACAAAGACCACATGGTGATATTTATGGGTTCAGAAGAGCATTATGGTATGAACATATTGGTGATAATAGTGATCTATTTGATGAGCCTGAAAGTCTGGACTGTGTGAAACTTCTCAATCGTATTGCTGAAAACAATTGGGAATTATATTCTAAGGATATATTAGATCAAAGTGTACCTACTCATCTTTTGAGATATCCTCTACATGTGGGCCAAGATGGAACTGTAACATCACTTCCAGGGATGCAATTTTTTCCTGATACCATGGCTTTGATTCTTGGTTCAAAATCTCATTCGCTTCCTCCGATACTTACCACCTAGATAATGGATTCAGACTCCCTGTAGTCAAGAGTCTATAACTACAATACATTTAGACATATTTGAATAATCTAATTAAGATCGATTTCAACCATCTAATCAAGATCGGATACTTCAAATTTTAAGTTTAAATTTAAAATTTAATCTTAAAATATAAACCATTTAATTTTAGATCAGACAATTCAAATATGCTGACCTATTAGAAGCAACTGCATTAAATTCAAATCATTAAATACTTTCGTGCTCAACGGAGTAATTAATTATCATAAACATGATATTTGTATTCATTCACAAGATAATCAAAATAAACAAACTTTGATGATGTGGTTTTATAAAGAGGAGTTGTGTATTAATGAAAAGTTAATAATGTCATTTTCCTCGTGAGACCCTTTTAGAAAACAACAATCATATATACATGTTTCAAACTTTAATTCTAACACTTATTTTTTCTTTATTTATCTCTTTATGTCACACCATCAACTTATCTATCTGTCAAAGTGAATATTGAGTGGATTGGAATTTGGATGGTTGTCCAAAATTATTTTTGTTTTTGGGGAAATACCAAACAAAAAATTAAATAATGGACCACGTTATCTTTAAGTATGATATAATGATCTAATAGCGTTATTTATAGAAAAGATTATTAATACATCCTCAAATAGATACCGACGTATACCTATATATGTTTTTTGGTTGGCAGAAACGTATACCTATAGATGTGGATCATGTTAATTCGTTCAACTGAAGAAACAATAAATAATAAATTAATATAACGGACCCATCTAAAATAACTCCAAAATGAACTGCAAGGAGGGGTGTAAAACACATCTTCGAGTTCAATTATGGTTTTTTTTAATTATTCTACTTTTTGGAAAAAATATTCTTAAATATTTTTGTAATTACACTGAAAATTTTCTTCCTTCACTTTTATTATTTTATTTACTTATTTAACAAATTAAAAAAATAGTAAATAGTCACATAAAATCCCCAAAAAAACTAGTACAAATACTATTTGAAAACTCATTAAAGCTTTAATATATATATATATATATATATATATATATATATATTATTTTTTTGTTTTATACTAGGACTTTATCTTTTTCCTTAACAACTTTCTAACGTTGCTTCTTTTGCTCGTAGCCACATACACTTAATTAGGTTGATATGTACAAACAGATGGAAAATTAGTAATATGGACTTCAAATTTTGGACTTTTTTGTTTTTGCTTTTAGGCCCCGTAGTATAGGGTGAACTTTTATCTGATATTTTTTAGGGTCGTATTGTACTTTAAAAAAAAAAAAAATTAAACTTGTATCATTGGTCTATGAGCACAGGGTCGATAAAGGGACATTAATGATATACTTAAGGGTATATGAATTGGTTGTTTGTAGCAGAATAGCACTTCCTTGAAAGTTAAGTTCGGAACTGATTCTTGGAATCTCTCTTAGAACTTATAATGTCTTATAAACATCTCTTGCTTGACATGAGAGTTTAACACAAAATTTATATGGATCAGATTCTCTTCCCTCTCCTTCCACATCTATAAATAAATGTGCCTATTCAAATCAAACAAAGTCCTTCATCACAAGGAACATTTTCATTTTCATTTCCATTTCCATGTAAGTACTCTTGCTACATGTGTCCTTCCCATAAAGTATGCTATACATACATTATTGCATAATGCATATGTATGAATTGACACTTGTTTTCATTGTAGAGAAAGTAAACACATAAAGTATATATATATATATATATATATATATATATATATATATATAATAACAACGTCATGTTGCACTTACTTCACGGGAGGCTTGATGTGACTATATATGAGGTCGATATACTACAAACTCCTCTTACTGGATGCACCAATTTTGATCTCTGCAACAAGGTCTGTGTGCCTTTAATTGCAACCAACACTATGTATATGTCTCTTTTTATTTTACCTTATTTATTGTAATACTTTTTGGGAAAATTCATTAAAATTTCTTATCACTTTTATATATGAAAATATTTAGATTTTATTTTATCTTTTTTATATAAAAATAATTTATACATAAACATGTGATAAATATATGAGTCTTTTTTTCCCTGCTAGATACACTAAGAACTCCACATCTAGACAAAACTATGGTTATCTAAACATAATAAAATGTTAAGAGTAGCTCTCTAAATATTTAGGATCTGAGGGTTTAGTAAAATTGTTTAACCACTCCAGTTAAAAAGTTATTATTCGCATGATATTTATTAAAACTATTCCTTTTTTCCAAAGAATTTGTCATCAAACATGTGAACTTATATTTTTGTATATGTCAAGTCTAAATTGCATTATACTATAGATTAGTCTCTAGAGAAAGAGAGAAAATGGTTATCTAAACTCTTATTATGTGTATTTGTTCATGTATTTTGTAAACAAGGGAACATTTACAAGCGTGGGGAAGAAAATTGTATCCCAACTCAAGAGTTTTTTGTTGTGTCAATGCCAATGCCAACCCGAGGTATCTTACACCTTCATATATCTCTCTCTTGCTTCGTCCTATTTGAGATTTTAATTATTTTATAATAAAAAACTTTTTGTGGGTATGGCTCATAATTAGTAATAAATCAACATTGGCAAGTCACAAGTCGCTTGAGTAGTATTTTTTGAGAGGTAGTGTTGTAATCTAGACAGTAGTATTTAAATACAAATTGTACACTGTAAATTATAATCTTAAATCATAATAAAAATGTCGAAGATACAAGTACAATTGGGTGGACTCCATCTTAGAAAATCATGTTTGTATCTTTATTCTTTTGAACCAATGTTATTGTTGTAACACTTTTTTGACTATGTATCATAATGTTCTCTTTATAATTATAACACCTAACATAACATGTAAAAAAGGTTTCACAGCTTGTAGGGAAGGGTCTCTATGCAACAGTTGATTTAGACAAAGCAAGGGTTGGAAGAACTAGAATGTTAAATGATCAACCTTTCAACCCAAAATGGAATGAGAAATTTCACATTTACTCAGCTCATTCAATCTCCAATATTGTGTTCACTGTCAAACAAGATAACCCAATTGGTGCAACTCTAATTGGAAGAGCTTATGTTCCTGTTGAACAAGTTATAGAAGGCAACACATTGAACACATGGGTTCAAATACTAGATGAGAATCATCGTCCAATACAAGGTGGTTCCAAAATCCATGTTCAAATGCAATTCTTAAGTGTCAAAAATGATCCAAATTGGTCTCAAGGTATAAAGAGTTTAGGGTTTCAAGGAGTTCCTCACACTTTCTTCAAACAAAATATTAATTGTCAAGTTACTCTATACCAAGATGCACACGTTCAAGATGGTTCTGTTCCATCTATTCAATTGGACGGAGCAGAACATTTTGAGCCTAGAAAATGTTGGGAAGATATTTACAGTGCTATTATGGATGCTAAGCATTTTATTTACATAACTGGTTGGTCTGTTGACACTGAAATAACCTTAATAAGGGACCCAAATAAGTCAACAAAAATTAGTGCAACACTTGGAGAATTGCTTATGGCAAAAGCTAATGAAGGTGTTGATGTTTTTATGCTTGTTTGGGATGACAGAACTTCAGTTCCTGATTTAAAGAAAGATGGTTTGATGGCAACTCATGATCAAGAAACTGGTGAGTACTTTAAAAACACAAATGTGCATTGTGTTTTGTGTCCGCGTGATCCGGGCGCTGGAAGAAGCATAGTTCAAGGTTTTGAAGTTTCAACAATGTTCACTCATCACCAAAAGACTATAATTCTTGATAGTAAAATTGTTGGTTCTACACAATTGAAGAAAAGAACTATCACAAGTTTTGTTGGTGGGATTGATCTTTGTGATGGAAGATATGATACAATGGAACATCCTTTGTTTTCAACATTGGATACAATCCATCATGATGATTTTCATCAACCAAATTTCCCAAGTGCTTCTATTAAAAAGGGTGGTCCTAGAGAACCATGGCATGATATTCATTGTAAGCTAGAAGGGCCTATTGCATGGGATGTTTTGTGCAATTTTGAGCAAAGATGGGAGAAACAAGTTGGGGCGCTGTTTCCACTACCTTCAAATATGATTGAAGAATATGATCTTGTTCGTGTATCGAATGTCGAAGCAATGAATGGAAACAGCTCATGGAATGTTCAGTTGTTTAGGTCCATTGATGGTGGTGCTGCTTTTGGCTTCCCTCAAGATCCAAGAGAAGCTGCTGAAAAAGGTCTTGTTAGTGGAAAAGATAACATCATTGATAGAAGTATTCAAGATGGTTATATAAACGCTATTCGCCGAGCAAAAAACTTCATCTACATTGAAAACCAGTACTTCCTAGGTAGTTCATATGGTTGGCAAGCAAATGATATCAAAGTTGAAGACATTGGTGCTTTGCATCTTATACCAAAGGAACTGTCATTGAAGATTGTTAGCAAAATTGAAGCAGGAGAGAGATTTTCTGTGTACATTGTGATTCCAATGTGGCCAGAAGGTATACCTGAAAGTGCTTCAGTTCAAGCAATATTGGATTGGCAAAGAAGGACTATGGAGATGATGTATTCTGATATAGCTGAAGCCCTTAGAAGAAAAGGGATCAGAGCCAACCCAAGAGATTACTTGACATTTTTTTGCCTTGGAAATAGAGAGGGTAAGAAAGATAATGAATATACTCCTCCAGAAGCACCAGAACCTGATACTGATTATAGTAGAGCACAAAATTCAAGGAGATTCATGATATATGTACATGCCAAAATGATGATAGGTAAGCAATCCAACATATCACTGATTTTTTTAGTCACATTAGTGACACACTTCAATATTTCTGGTCGATGATACCTGAATAAATGATTTTGATATGTTTAGTTGTTCTCGAGTAGAGTTAATTTTGTCTCCAAAATTGATCATATGTTAGAATTTGTAGTTTTTAGTTCTATAATTGATTTTTTAGTTCAAAATTTGTTATTCAAGTCACTTTTACATGAATGTATACAAACATAAATCATTTTATATTTGGCTCATTTTTATCTAAAATGAATTTTACATAGCCAATTAATTCAAAATCAATTTTTGTCACCACAAAATCAAACAAGTTTCTATTTTCTTCCCTATTCGGTAAAAAACTAACAAGTTCTTGTGATAATTCTGTTTTGCTTGATTCAGTTGATGATGAATACATAATAATTGGTTCAGCCAACATAAACCAAAGATCAATGGATGGTGCTAGGGACACTGAAATTGCAATAGGTGCATTTCAACCACAACATATATCATCATACAATAAGCCACCAAAAGGACAAATATATGGATTTAGACGTGCACTATGGTATGAGCACCTTGGTGATCTTGGTGATACAAGCTGCTTTGATAATCCAGAAAGTTTAAAGTGCATCAAGCTAGTGAACCGTCTTGCTGAGACCAATTGGGACATATACTCAAATGATACATTTGATGAATACATACCATTTCAACATTTAATGAGATATCCAATACGAGTTGCTAACAATGGAGACATAACAACCCTTCCAGGATTTGTATATTTTCCTGATACTAAGGCTAGGATTCTTGGTTCCACAACTGAATACCTTCCTCCAATTCTCACTACCTAGCTAGTAACTTATTAATTTAAGTAACTACCACAACATACCATCACACAATATCATTATAAAGTCTATACATGTAATTACTTATTGAGGGGGAGAGTGGAGATAAATTCAATTTGCATTTACATAAATAATTACCAATATTACTATTTAGGAATCTTTGATGTATTTGTCGCATAGAAGTTCAAGTTTTTCCATATTCTTTTTCCTAAATTTATCATCAATCCTACTAATACAATTTTTTTGAACATAAAGTTGAATTTCAAAAAATTAAATGACAGCTAGATTTTCTTATAAAGAAATTCAATCAGCTTAAAAAAACTAAAATTTGTCCAATTGAAATTGAGAAAATATCTGAAATGACATTTTTAGTTTTTTTTT
>JBBPBS010000276.1:5116857-5127230 GCA_037974835.1 Cicer judaicum
TTTTTTTCTTATTGGTATTTTATGATGTTCAATGAAACATACTCTTATAAAATACACTCAAGTCAAATTTTATTTTTTTATAAACTATTAAAATATTATATTTGTTTTAAATTTTGTGTTTTAATAACATTATTCATATTTTATAGAAATAACATAATGTATTTTTTTGGAAATTTTAAAAAGAACTAAATATTTTTATACTATTGAATAAATAATAACAAAAAAAAAATTAAATATATTTTTAATGTTTTAAATATATTTATAAAAAATTAAAAAAAAATGTATAATTTGATTTAACAATAACGATGGACATAAAAGTAAAAAATTATGAAATTAAATGCATATTAAATTATAAATAATATTATAATCGATGACTCAACTGAATTGGGGAGCCAAAAGACAAGTCTTTGGCAAAGAGTAGTGTGTAGAATGAGTGTCTCATGAAAATGACAAGAAACTGAAAATAAAACGCAATCGACACAAAATTCCATCGATCTTATCCAAACATCAAAACAAGGCACAAACCCTTTTGATTGCAACACCAAATTACAATCAAAGCCCAAACCTTTTCAACATTTCGCCAAACGAACAACACTTGGAATTGAATTTTTCCAATCATGTCATCTTTCAGGTTCCCTTTTTTTTTTCTTTCTTTTTTTGGTACATTTATTTACTGAACTAGTTGATTTGATTCTGCTCAAATTTGTCTTTTTATTATATTTATTAAATTCTGAGAGTTTCTTTATTTATAAAAAAGTAATAATATTATAAAATTGTGCATGCAGGGTATTGAATTATTTTCTTCTTGTTTATAAAATTTTCAGGTGACAGATCTCGTTTTTTAGTTTTGTAAATGCATATCTGTGGATATGTTCCACCTTGGCTCTGTCAGATTCTCGCTTGCATGGGGTGAGTAATTCATTTATTTTGTTCTATTTCTTGATTTTGTTTTACTTGGGTGCAAAATTAAATTAAAATTATTTGAAAGATTTTTTTTTCTCTTTTTATATCAGTAATTATATATATTTTTTATAATTAACTGAGTGAGAAATTGGGTTTATGCAAGATCCAATGTCACCGGTCTCAAAGGAACGCATAGAACTTGTTGCTTTGTTTAAGGTGATGAAGTGTTGTTGAATTTGTAGTTCTGTAAATTTTAGGAAATTATGAATTTGAGTTGATATCTTTCTAGGGAAGTTAAGGTATTTTCTTTGTAGTTTTAAGTTTTTTTATTTATTTTAACAATAATATTTTAGAATCTTTGCTTGCTTTTTGTTGCAAGAATAAGATCTGATGAGAAGGGTAACCTAATGGAGTTCTATTTTTTGTTATTCTTGTGCTATTTGCCTTGGAGAAGTTAAAGACAAATAAATTTTTAAGGGGATTTTTTCTGTAATTTAATTTCAAGAAATTTATTATTTGTAGATGTCTTTTCATTCTGTTAGATGTATTTTTCTACTAAGTATTGTGGATTTTGGTTGAAAAAATAGAAATAGAAATCAAAGGAACTGTTTTTGAGCATCTCTCAAGGTTTCAATTGTGAACCCGTCGGGTTTGTAATTTGTGCCTCTTACATGGTTAATAAATTACAATTATTAACAAAGTTATAAAATGAGATTACTGGTTTTAACTTTAATCAAATAAGTCGTTTATGAATACCTGGCTGGAAGTTTCAACTGGGACTGATAACTTACTATGCTGGTTGAACATTTGTAGCCATTGAATGTAGTTTGAAATAGAAAAACTTAATTCAGAACATAGACCAATTCTTTTATTGTGCAAAAGAGAAAGGAACCAAATGGTTGGATTCAAGTGGTTAATGATTTTCGTGCCTGAGTTTGAACTCTTGCTAGAATAATCCTTGGTAGACTTTACTTACCTCTCAGACGAACTCTGGATTACCAAAGCTATTTTCCCCTGGGTTCTAGAGGATTAAGAACAAAATATGTAAAGAGAAAGACACAGTAGTTGCAAGAGGAATTTCTTATTTTTCAGTGTGTTAATTGGTCTGAGAAATCTCCAACAAACATATCATACTGAAATATTCAACAGGCGAATATAGCTACAAAGTAGGCTATTAAATTTCTGGGTTTTGGCCAAGGGAAATATCCCCGGCTGAGAGCAAATACAAATTTTACGTATCTCTGTAATATTTATCGTGAATTCAAAGTACAAACCCGCTTTTACCAATAGGAATTCTTATGGTAACTTCAAGTTTTTGTCATCAATGTAATCTTCTTTTAGTCCAAACTGGTAGACCAATTATAGTTAATGGTTGTGTTAATCATGTTTGTGGTTAAACCTGCTTTGTAACAGAGCAGAGGTTGTCTTGGATGTTTGTCAAAACCTCTTGTAATTATTTCAATGGGCGAGGCCGATGCATCTAAGGGACTAAGCACTCAAGCCCAAAATATGAACAAAGACAACAGATCAGAAGATTTTTGGAGCAGCAGTGCTATTGAATTGGATCATGGTGCAAATCAGTCTCAGAGGAGTGTCTCATCGATTGCCATGTCAAACCATCCTTCTTCTGATCCTCAAAGTAGTGAAGGCATTCAGACTGATCCTCCAGAATTTGTTAATCATGGCAAGTTTGCTGTTATCTATTATGTTTTGACATGTCTCACTATCTTAGTTTATTACACCCCTCTCTTTGTATATTTTCTTTTTAAATTTTGTATTTTTACCTTGACTCAATCACTTCAAATATATGTGATTTCTGCTTATGAAACTTGAAGTTTTTCCAGGGTTTTCTTTTATCTGTGTATTTTCTTCTTTCGATTTTATAGTATATTCCTTGTTTTATTTTTTACATTTTCTTGCATCTTAATCAAATGCATGTATTAACGACATAAAAGTTTGTTGTGTGCAGGTCTTCTTCTCTGGAACCAAACAAGGCAACAATGGGTTGGAAATAGAAGGTCCGAGCGTCAGGCACAAGTCGGAGAACCCAAAATAAGGTAAATAAATATAAGCTTTCTGCGTGAAGCCTATTGTAAAATGAACATTAGAAAGGCAAGTATAGGATTGCATGATTTTTCAATTTGATCATTTCTATAGTATTGCATGATTTAGAATTTACTATATTCCCCAGTTGGAACGCCACCTACGAGAGCCTACTTGGGACCAGCAAGCCTTTTCATCAGCACATTCCTCTTGGAGTAAGTTCTTTCATTCTAACTTGTCTTTTCATCTACTCATATTCCGGTATACATGCTCCCTAACTGTAACTGACGGTAATATCGTTCGCTACAGGAAATGGTTGATTTTCTTGTTGATATATGGGAACTAGAGGGCATGTATGATTGAGATGAAAAAACAGGTTTTTATTCCCCTCTAGATTTTGCAGGAGAGGGAAGGTGTGGTTTGGTATTCATCCTCCTAATGTTTAATGGATAGTTGTAACTTGTAAATGGGGTAACTCTTGTTATTTTTGTTTTATCTTTCTGGGGTGTTTCTACTTGTAAGATTATTACATTAAATGCCTGATGCTTCCTGATTTTCTATTAAGTTTGTTGATGGACAAAGCATCCACACCAAAGGGAATATTAAGTTAATTTCATGTTTCAGCTGATGCAAGTTTCACTCCCAAGTACTGCTATTTAAAAAAAAAAAATGATGTTATCATTAACTGAACCAAGAGATGTTATGTTATCACTAGGATACTTTTACTTACAATATAAAGACACTTGTATTTATGATCTTAGATCGATATTTGGTGCTTTCCATCAAGTGCTGCTATAAGAATACTCTCAAATTGTGCCCTTGGTGAGGCTGAGTGAAGGAATTTCATAAAGTTGTTCTGTTTTTGGCGGTAGATTTAATGCAGTTGCATTTCTTTCGCACTCAACGCAGTTGTAGAGGCCCAAGGTAAAAGCAACTAAAATTAGGACTTTAGGCCTCAAGAAAAAATCTATTTTACCAAAAAAAAAAAAAGGGTCTCACATAAGTTCAATTGATCATGGCCTCATATTGACTAACTAAATAAAACAAATGGCTAAAGGAACAAAGGCTTCCATGACTCGATTAGCAAAAGATTATTAACTGTGTGTGATGCTTTGAATTCTACAAATAATTTTGACATTTTAATAAATAATTTTGCATATAAAATATTTTAAAATTTTTAAATTTAATAAATAATTCTACAAAAGATTTAGACTTTATTTGGTCGATCACGTGAGCAATCGTGATTCTCGCCTTCGGATGGTAGCCAAGATGGAACATATAAAAAGACAAAATGATTTAATTATAAATATTTATGTTGTTTCAAATTTTGTCATAAAATAATTGAAGTTTGACTGATAATACGATGATTCAATCTAAAATATGGACTAAGTGACCCCCTTAAATAAGGAATTGTTAAGAAAAAGTATTTATTAATGTTGCATGACGTTGAGATGGTGGAATGGTGCAAACACGCTGTTGTTGTGTTGTGTCAAAGGATGTTTATGTTGGTTGGTTCATAGGAGGCAGCACAATCGGCGAAGCACCTTGGAGTCAAACACACGAGTAAGTCAAAAGGAGAGAGTAGAACCGGTGAGAGCCATAAGTAGAACTGAGGAATCTTTTTGGCCCTGTAGCCTCCAAATTGGACCAAAACGCTCTCAAGGTGTAATTCAGAATATACAATAGTGAATGAAAGCTACGTTTAAGATGTTGAAGTTAAGATCTAAATCTAGATGCTCTTCTTCTTCACATTTAATTAATGGATCAGTTTCTTCGTTAGATTCTTTGAAAACCAAAAACAAATTGAAAGTTTATGTTGGAGGGATCGTCGTTAGATTCTTTTTTTTTTTAATAATTTGTTTTTGTCTTTATTTAGAAATCCTATAACTCAACAAAAGTTGGAGAGTTTGTGTGCTACATCTTGTGTTGAGGTTCTCAAGGTGGTAGTTTTTTGAATTTCGAGACTAAATTAAAATAATAATAATAATAATAATAATAATAATAATAATAATAATAAATAAAACAAATCAACACCATCCACTCTGACGCTCTTACTATCTCATTTCCTTTCTTCTTTTCCGGTTACCCACTCCATCCCCATTTTTTTCATTTTCATTTTCTTTTCTTTTCTTTTTTTTTATTTTCTTTTCTTTTATATTCTTTTCCTCTTCTTCTTCCTCTTACTTAAAGTCACAATAAATCCATGAAAAAAGTATATATTTCCTAAGCAAACTTCCTTATATTTTCACAAAGTTTTTTGGTATAATTGTTTGGCTTAGAGTTTGTGCTTTAAGGAAGAAGAAGGACGTCCATTTTTTGAAAATTGTTTATTTAGACTCTCTTAGATAAATATACAATTTTAAAGCTAGTATAAATCTATGGAAAAATGTAGTTTTAGTTAAAAATATCTTATTTTTGTGCTTAATATAGATTTAAAGGATTTTTATGGTTTTCTAGAGTAAGTTAAACTTTAGAATAATTTTTCTAAATTCTTGAGAATATTTTTTATACTCAGATTTGTCAGTTGAGATCCGTCGGCTACTCTGAGAGTTGTTGGAGAATAAATTTAGGCGATTCTTCATAGTTGTGAGAATACGAGATGGTCTGTCATATATTTTTATAATACTATAATTATTATTTTACTTGTTTTTTATATTAAAGTATATATTTAAAATTTGAGGAACACAACTTTGATATTTTTTCTCGATTGTATCCTTAATTGTTGTTATGGTTTTTGTTATATAATATATTAATAGTTTGATTTATTTATGACTTATAAAGTATTTAAATATTGAATTGTTATACAGTTGAATATGTTTTCCATGGATTACGATGAAATGAGAAATATTTTTTTGTGTTTCGAAAATCATTGTTATAATTATGAAATCGTTAACGGCGGTAGGTGCACCTAGTTACATCATTTTAATTAGGGAGAATTACTCGTTAGATGGAGTTACCCATATGAGAGATGTCATTCGCAGGAGGAGATGACTATTAACGAAGCTTCTAATAGAGAGGGTTATCTATTAGATGAAGTCACCCCTAAGAAAAATGTCATGTCTTGGAGGAAATGAATATCACTAAGATGAAGCCGCTTATTGGTTATCAAGAATTTGTATTTTTATTTATTTGATTTTCTATAGTATTTTTAAAGTTGCTCATTTTGATTCACCTCTTTATGAATTGGATTTTAAATATATCTACTTGAATGATTAAATTATAAATTTAATGATTTTATCATATATATATATATATATATATATATATTTTATTTAGAAATTATCGATATTTTAGATAGTATTTTTTATCATAATTGCCACAAGATTGTAAAACAATTATGTATGCCTTTTTGTGTTTCTCTTCTAGTTGGTGGTGGTTATTGTTTCCTCACTAAGTCTTTGTGATTTATCCTTTCAAGTAGTTTATTTTTTTTTCTAAATTCACAGACAGCTGAGTAGCAAGTTGTTAATAGAATCATGTATCAACTATATTTTTTTTTTTATAGACCTCTTTGATCGAGGATCGTTTCTTTAGTAAAATTTGTTGAGTTGTGATGTATTTTGCAGGTATTTGAGTATAGAAAATCTTTTGAAAAATATATTAAATATTTAAATTATGTTCTTTGAAATATGATTGAGTTAAGACCGTAAATAGGAATTTTATAAATTTGAAAATATTGAAGTTATAGAAAATAATATGTCAAAATTTCGAGAAAAATTACATATTATTTGAAATGATTATTTAAAACTATTTATTTGTTTAATTTATTAATTTCGTTGATATATTTATCAGAATAAAAATATAGTTTGTGCACTGCTCGACGTTTAATTTTCTAGTTGTTACATTGAAATCTAAACATTACCTTCGTTTGGGTGGTCCACCGCGTCATTGTTTTTCCCATCAAAAATGAGTGGGACACCGAGGGAAATGACAATATGTAGTTGCCATTGTTGTTGCAAATCTTGCACGAGGATAAATTTCTCACATGTTCAAAGAACAAACGAGGCTCACTTATACCATTTGTTGGATCACAAGCTACAAATACAAGCTAAGAAGAAAAAGTAATTGAATGTTTAAGAAAGAGCCACACAATTTACTGAATCACCATATACTATATATGTATCTACGAATTACAATTGCGATAGTTTTGCATTAGTTATAATTAATTAATTTTCTAACTATAGTAACCAACTAATTAGTTATACAAAACTTAATTAACCAACTAACACAAACCGCCAACCAAAAGGTACATTCAATCCTTAGTCACGATTAAAAAAAAAACCTAACAAATGCATAATGTTAGTTGTTTAATAAAGAGTGACTATAAACTGTAGTGGGAGAAGTGGAATTTGCAATATTTTATCTTAGTGTTACCAAGTTTAACTACTGTTACAATCTCGCTAATTTGTACTAACGACCACTATTTTTCTCTCTTTTTCTAACGTTAAAACTTTTTCTTCCTTTAATTTTATTGTAAATAATTTTTAATAAAATTTGAATTTAATTAAATGGACTCTTATATCACATGATAGATCCATTTTCAATATTATTACTACTAACAAATTAGTAAAAACATGTTTACTACCACTTTTGCTTCTTTCTATAAAATATTTGTATAAATCACGGTGTAAAATTCCTTTATAATCTTATTGTATAGATATTTGTAAAAGTATTTTAAAAATTAAGATAACAAAAGTTACGTAATTTTCTTGGATGCATGTGAAAAAATAGTCTTTTTAGTATATAGTAAAATGTTGCTATTAATGGAAAAATAAAGAGTGCTTTATTGCTTTTTGTTGAAATTGAAAAATCTAAAAAAAATTCTCACATTCTTTAATAATGTAAAAGAGGAGTTTAATGTTATATATAGACTCTAGTTCATTCTTCAAAATATATATACCAAATAAAAATACTTTAAGTTTGTTTATGATTTTTTTTTGTATTTTTGTCTTATAATATTATAAAAATAATACAAATATTAATTTTTGAGAGTGCGAATAATCAGAGAGAATTTAAATATATTAGAGAAAACCTGAGCTGGTGTTATTTTCTTATTGTCAATTAACTATAGTTTTTTCTCCAAATTTACAATTTCCACATTATATTTTCATGTTTTAATTGAATGGATGAGATGTGGTAATACTGGGGAGTGGGACTTCACAATAGTATCTGTAGGAATGAATGGTTTGGCAACCTCACAAATAATCTATGGTCCTCCTTAATCTAGTTATCTATATATTATATGTGATGCATTTTGCATTATGATATTTTCAATGGACAAAGGAGGAAAGGTCATTATGGAATAACAATATTGATTTATTTGATTTTTACATAAAACATGTATCTTTAAATCATTATCATTTATCATCTTAATACTATAAAATTATTAACTTTTTTATATTAACATTTTTGTAATTTTCATTAGTTGAAATTATATAATGTAAATAAAACAGCATCCATTCATAATTTTAATATATAAATTTGTTTTTTATCAATAAAAAATCATCTATATTTCTTTATCTTAATTATACGTGTAACTGTTGAGGGGGTAATTTTACACATTATTTAGTCAATGTCGAAAAAGAAGTTTAATTATGATTTTCAATTGGTATATATAATTTGATTAATGAATCCTAATATTCGTTATTTTAATCATCTGCGTAGAATGTTTCTATTTAAAAAATAATAATAATAATCATTATTATCAACCAAAATTTCTTAGACGATAAAACACGAATCCCTTTTAAAGAAACCAAGTCATCTTATTAGTGTTGAAATATTTATTAATAGCATTATAATTATTAATTTTGTTTAAATTATTTTCTTTATATTTTCCATATTCATATTTTATTCCAAATAATTATTTTTCTTTAGAAAACATGGACATTTGTTGTTAAGTAGATTTTATCAAGTATAAAGACTGTTTCAACAAAAAAAAATCAAAACAAACCACTGCAAATGTAGTGCATTTAACAGTAAATACATAGCTTTAAAAAAAAACGAAATATTTTATTTTTGCACTTCATTGCATCAAAAACAAGTTGTTTTATACTCAATCTTTCAAACAAACAATGAATTAAAGTGAATACCAAAAAAATAATAACACTTCTAATTACTTTTTGTAAATACAAACGTCAATTTTGTATTTGTATTGTATTAATATATTGTATCAATTTTAATAAATAATTATCATTTTTAGTAAAATAAAAACATATAATAAAATCATATCTATAAATTTTGTGAATGTACAAAAGTAATTGATACTTAATTTATCTTGGTATATATTATGATATTTAAAATATATTGTTCAGTCAATAATATTTAAAATATAAGTAAATGTTTTATAGTTAAAAAATTAAATATGTACTATTGAATTTATGCCTGTAAATTACCTTTTTCTTTATTACAACAATTTAAGGTGAAGGGTGTTGTCCAAGTCAAAGATAGAAAAATTATTGGCACTCCATTAATTTATAAAGGGGTTTATATTTTTTGCCTCCCAAAAAATTTAAAACTTTTTTATTTTAGCTAGGTGAATTAAATATTAATTTTTTAAACATCATATACTCAAAATAAAAGTAATAAAAATATGAATTTAGAAATTAAATTTTGATAATTTTTTTTATATAATATTCTAAACATGTCTACAAAAAGGTTATTAAAAAATATTTGTTGATGTTCTAATATAAATTAAAATTAATTGCATAATAATTTTAAATTGACTAGAAAGAATAAATTTTTAAAAGAAACAAAAATTTAAAATTCTATAAAGACTACATATTTAACATTTTTTTCTTTCAAAAACACATCCTTTCATATAATTTTTAAGGTGATTTATCCAAATATAAAAATAAATAATTTCATAATATGTGATGCATTCACAAATCATATCAAAATAAGTTCATTGCATCCAAAAAATTCCCTGTTGAACCAGTTGTCAAACAAACAATGAGTTGAAGTAACATAAATAATGAATCTGTTAAAATAATAATTATTATTTTTAAATTGTAACAAATAGAAAAGATTAACTTTAAATTTCTAATCTATAAAATTTTGGAAAGTATAAAATCATTTTATACAAAATTATTTGTATTGACATATTTGATGTTTTTATTTAATAGATAAACATATGTATTTATGATTTTTTCTTCTTCTTCTTCTTCATATGTTACCTCTATAGAGATGATTTTATTTGAGGTATATGAATATCTCTTTTAATGAAATTCAAATTTAATATATATTATGATATTTAAAATACAAGTAAATGTATCATGGATACAAAAATAAAAATGTATGATTATATTTGGTTACTATAATCTCAATATGTTTATTTACCCAATATGTTTTACATCATAAATTTTTTATAATCGATATATTATTAGAATATTTTATTTTTTTATAACTATTTATATAGTTATATACATGAT
>JBBPBS010000276.1:5128185-5142475 GCA_037974835.1 Cicer judaicum
TACAAAATTCAAATCATATTAAATAAAAAATACCATAAATATTACCAAGACATCTTATTCATTTTGAATACTTAATTATTATTATTTATTTTCATTTAAAATATTTTCTTAAATAGTTTCCCTTTTACTAATTTCTTCAAAATATTCAAAAGAAAAATTAAAAGCATGAACATTCACACTATTTTGTAAGATGAATAATTTAATAATTTAAATAAATAAAAACTGATATTCAATGCATTTATTTAGTAGTCAAACTTAAAAACCAGATATGGTAATTCTTCTTTCTAAAAAAAAACTTAAAATAAAAGAAGAAAAAAAATCAGATGTGGTAAAGGGTGAAAAATACTGAAACTCATTGAATGCATTGACAGTTAAGTTTGTTGAAGGTTCAGTGCATCAAAAGCAAAATCTCCAATGAACCCCAGTTGTCAAATAAAATAATATTGACCAAATAAAAAAGAAAAAAATGTTAGCAAAAAAAAAAAGAAAAAAGAAAAAAGAAAAAGAAAACAGGGTCTGGTATCTGGTATTTTGAATTGGTGGAAGAATATTACTCGAAAGAAAGAAGATACATTGAATTGAACCATTCACTGTACTGTCACATTCATATACCCGAATCTCTTTTTTCTTCCACAATATATTATAACCACCCCTTTCAAAATTCTCAATCCTTTATTTCTTCTCTCTCTCTCTCTCTCTCTCTTTTTTTTTTGCCCTTTCTCATAGGGTTTCACTTCTCTTCTCCGTTTTCCCTTTTCTCTCATGCTTTTTTGCTCTCTAGAGTTCTTATTTATATTCACCTTCTTCTTCTTCTTTTTCACTCTCTTTCGAGGGTTCTTTTGTCGTCAACGGTTCATATTTTACTTTGCTTGGTTTTTGAAGCTGTACCCATGTCTAAAGTTTTCGGCTTTACTGGTAAGCTTTTGATCTGGTTCATGTTTTATCTAATTCGTTGTTTTTTATGTTGTGTCTTTGATTCTGTTAATTTCGTGATTTGTTTTTGTTTTTTATTTGAAGTTTGTTATTTTAGATGTGAATTTGAAGTCTTTGATTTTTGTTTCATGTGTTTCTATATTGATTTTCTCGTATGGTTTTGTTAGGATTATGCTTTGGTTTTGCAAATTGAATTGCCTTTCTTGGTGGATCTGATGAGTTACATGAATAGATTCAGGGTCTGATTTTTTTTATGAGATAGTGATTTAATTTAGTGTGGAATTGTTTGAAGGTTTTGTTTTTAGTGCTAAAAGAGAATTTTGTTGGTAGTAGTTATTGGTGTTTTTAGGAAAATGGATCTTGTTCACATACGAGATAGGTAATTTTGTTTACATATGAGATCATTATTTTCTTAACAGTTGATTTTTTACCTTTAGACTTTAGAGGACGAGTTAGATTTCATTAAAATATTTAGTTTATATTGTTTGTTCAAATCATTTACTGGTGGAATTTTTATGTTTTTCTAATTATTTTTGTACTTGTGAATTTTTCTATGTTTCTTTTTTTGACCTTGTGTGTGTTTGGTTTCTCAGGAAGTGATGATTTTTGTGCTGGGAGGTCCATGTACCTTAATCCAAAGGAAGCAGGTCTCTTCTTGTCTCTTGGCCTTCAAGAATATGCTTACTTGCCTAATCAGAAGAGATCTCGCATCAGCGTTCCATTTGATTTCAGTGGAGAATGGATTGAGCAGAAGCCGGAGACATCCATTGAAACATTACCGGATGAATGCCTCTTTGAGATCCTTAGAAGGTTGCCTGCAGGAAAAGATAGGAGTTTATGCGCTTCTGTATCTAAGCGCTGGCTTATGCTTCTAAGCAACATTTCTAAGGATGAAATCTGTAGCAAGTTAAGTACTGGAAATGGAAACGAGGATGGTGATGATCAAGACTTTGGTGATGAAGGGTATCTTTCTCGAAACTTGGAGGGAAAAAAGGTAACCGATGTTAGACTAGCTGCTGTTGCTGTTAGTACAGCATCTCGAGGAGGATTAGGGAAGCTTTCAATTCATGGAAGCAATTTGGATCGTGCGTTGACTAACGTAGGTCTCAAGGCAGTTGCTCATGGCTGCCCTTCTCTTAAGATTTTCAATCTTTGGGATGTTGCTACCATTAGTGACGAAGGCCTGATTGAGATTGCTAAAGGCTGTCACCAATTAGAAAAGCTTGATCTTTGCAAGTTGCCCACAATTTCTGACAAGGCTTTAGTTGCTGTAGCAAAAAACTGCCCGAAACTGATCGAGTTATCGATAGACTCGTGTCCTAATATTGGTAATGAAGGTCTACAGGCTATTGGGAAGTGGTGTCCCAATCTAAGGTCTATAACGATTAAAAACTGTCACGGAGTTGGTGATCAGGGAATTGCTAGCCTGATATCTTCAGCATCCTTTGGTCTAACAAAGTTGACACTTGATTCACTAGTTGTTTCTGATTTCTCACTAGCAGCTATTGGACATTATGGCTTTGCTGTTACTGACCTTGTCCTCAATTCCCTCCCAAATGTCACCGAGAAGGGATTCTGGGTTATGGGTAGTGGCCAAGGACTGCAGAAACTGACGTCACTCACAATTGAGTTCTGCCCCGGAGTAACAGATACTGGACTTGAAGCTATAGGAAAGGGTTGTCCAAATGTGAAAAACTTTCAGCTTCACAGGTGTGCGTTTCTGTCGGACAATGGGTTGGTATCATTCACCAAGGCTGCTCCATCAATTGAGAGGCTACAATTGGAAGAGTGCCACAGGGTTACCCAATTTGGGCTTTTCGGTGTCCTTTTTAACTGTGGAGCAAAATTGAAGGCTCTTACTTTGATAAGATGCTATGGGATCAAAGATTTGAATCTGGAATTTCCAGTAGTATCTCCTTGCAAATCAGTTGTGTCGTTATCAATCCGTAAATGCCCTGGAGTTGGTAATTCTACTCTTGCTGTCCTTGGGAAGCTCTGTCCTCTGCTTCAGCATCTTGAATTGATTGGACTCGAGGGAATAACAGACGCAGGGTTTCTTTCACTGCTTGAGAGGTCAAAGGCCAGTTTGTCTAATGTTAATCTAAGTGGTTGCATTAATCTCACAGATGCAGGAGTTTTGCCCATGGTCAAGTTGCACGGATCGACTCTTGATGTGCTGAACCTCAATTGTTGTAAAAATGTCGGTGATGCTAGCTTGACTGCAATTGCAGGCAATTGTCCATTGCTCAGTGATCTTGATGTTTCCAGGTGTGCAATTTCTGATGCAGGGATTGCTGCCCTTGCTCGCGGGATCCTGCTCAATCTAGAGGTGCTTTGTTTGGCAGGTTGCTCATTGGTTTCAAACAAGAGCTTGAGCGCTTTGAAAAAATTGGGTCATTCCCTTGAGGGATTAAATATAAAAAATTGCAAGTCAATCAGCAGCAGTACAGTCGACAAGCTTGTGGAACATCTGTGGATGTGTGACATCCTCTACTAAGCAGGTAGTCTTGATCTATGTTGCAAATCTGAGTAGCAAGTGCACCAGATTTTGTTTGCGCCGTAGTGTTTTTGGGTCCATTGGTTATGGTGGGTCTTGGTCATCATCGCAGTACTCGGTTCTCTTTTTCCGGAAAATACAGTTGTTCAATCTTTGTTTTTACAGGTTTCCTTTTAATTGGAAGGTAATTTGTTGGAAGTTTTTTTGGCATCCTTTTGATGGGGTGCCACTTTTCGAATGACTGTTTATCTCTGAGAACATAGTTACCAGGTTCTGGATTTAGGTTTCTTTATTTCTAGTGTTGGCACCTGATGTTCTTAGCTCTGCTCTGTATCGGTTTTGCCACCATATATTCTCAGTCCCGTTTCTTTGCAGCAATCTGTACCAAAGTTTGTCCAGAGTGGTGTTTATGTTTGCCCGATTTTTTGCGTATTTGAACTATGTCCTGTACGCTATGATTCGGGTCACAGATTTAGTCAAGGGGCACGTTGAAGTTCCAGCTTATGTTATGTTGGTTACTATTGACAGTTCAGTTTTTTGAGGCCTTTTGTGTTCTCTAGGGCTTTGGTTATGGCAGCAAGTTATTATACAAGTCTGTCATGACAATCTTTTTCCTTTGGGAAGGATTGTTTTTTTCTACCAAGCCCTTGTTTTTTAGGCTTCATTTTTTCTGAACTATTTATTGCAACTTCTTCATATTATATTATGTATAATGATACTGATATCTGCCCTTTGTACTGAATGGTAGTAGTTGTTATTTTATGAAAGTTAATGAATAATGATTTGTACTTTGTTGTCTCATCCCAACAATTATGTCCCTTATAACTTTGCATACCACTTCGATTTTATCCGATATATGAGCTAACTTTTTTTTACTGGCTCTATGAGCTAACTTAAAATAAACATTCTTTATGGATTTAATTTATATGTTCTGATAGCTTTACAATTACAATCTTTAATGAATCAAAATATTTGATTTTTACGGTGATCACTTCTAAATCACAAAACCAACATAGTAAAACTTAGAAACTCTTTATTATTGCATTTTAAAAATTATAACAAGTAATAACAACATATGATGGTGAGATAGAGAATTGAAAAGAGAGCCAACTTTGGCTAAAATGCTTAGGTTGGCAGACTCTATGATGACATATCATATGTAATAAAGCAATTATTGATGCATTATTTTTGAAGTCTCCACACGTTGTTTTCTCTCCTTTTCAAGTTTTGGCGTCAAATATTTGCCTTGTCCGCGAAGTCTCCACATCAACAGTATTATTACCTCGTTTCTTTAAAGCACAATTTTTTTTTTTAATTATCACTATTGTTTTTAGTCCACGAAAATATAAAATATTATTTTGATTTATAATTTAATATTATAAAAATTGTTAAAAATACAATTTACTCATTTTTTGTATCAATAGTTCTAATCTGATACAAGAATGTATTTGGAGGAATATGAATGTATTAATATAATAATTTCCTTTCTCCAATTTAAAAAATAAATAAAAGTATTTGGAGGAAATCTTTTAAAAAGAAAGAAGCCAATTGCTAAGAAAGAATTTCCAGGAATGGAGGTATTATTAATTAACATTAAATGAAGATTTCTTGTATATTAGCAGCAACGCCTGGTTGGGACATTCACTGAACAGGCATTATTTTTCGACTGAACCGCTGGACGGATTCACTGAAGAGGCGTGGATTTTGAATTTGATTCTCTAAAAACAATAAATATTACAAGTTGTGCCAAAAGAAAAGCTAGTACAAATAATAAATTTATAATTCTAACTCAAATAATAAATGATGATATTATTAAATTGAATATTATATGTTAAATTTGAATTTTATAATTATATGAAAAATTATTTATCATCTCATCTATAATATTTTTAATTAATTTTTTTTTCTTTTAATTCTACACAATATATCTTGAAGTATATCGAACGAACTAAATCTAAATAGATTTATTAGACATTATCAAACGAGTTCTTTTATTTCAAATTTAAATTTAGAATCTGATAATTGAACGTGAGTTTCTGTATTTTTTTATCTACATACTAATAAAATAAAAGTTATTAAGGAGGTGTTTAATATATATAGTACTATTGACATATTGTTAATTGGATTTGTTGAACAAAATTGATAGCCGGACAAAGTTTATATTCATAAATAAAGCCATTACAGATTTTCATGCAAATAATTGTAATACACCTTATTTTAGCTGTAACTTAGTATGTAACTTTTTGTTATAGTATAAGAAAAATAGAGATTGATCAAAGAGAAAATATCTCGAGGTGTTTGATTGTAGCACTTTAAATTTGTTCAACAACTCGATTGATGAGCTTTTAGTGGAAAAAATTTGTAGTGGTTGAGAAGGATATCCAAATCCAATGAATCAAAAGGTTGTCTTTTCGTCAATCCTTCTTTGCCGTTTGTTGTCTCATGATCAAGAGATTTATGCATGTTAAAGATATTCTTTTTTAAACTTCTTTTTTCAAAAGTTCACAAGGAATATAGCCAGAATTTGTCCTCTTCACCTCTGATATGATGAATTGAAAACAATCATACTTTATTTATTGAATTTTTCATATGGACCAGGTGGGACCTAGAAATCAAAATAGATCAAATTGCACTACAGGTTTATGTTCATGAATGCTACTTTTATTATTTTTAAAAGTATAGTTTGCTAAATAGGCTAAACTACATGTCATCTAAAATGTGGACCTATTTAATAAATGTATAAAATATAATGGATTAATTTTATGGTTTGATAATGTAAGTTTTTTTACACATACATTTAATTAAATTTTATTATAGTGTCATTTTATAAAATATCTCTACAAAAATATACATAAAGTAATTTGATTAGATACATATATATATATATGTAAAACGTTCTTTATAAAAAAAATGATTTACATTTTACAAATTAAATGAAAATATAATATTTGACAGTGTTATCATAATAATATATTCATAATAGGTTAAAAATATATATTTATTTAGCCTTCTAAAGATTTAAGTAAATTTGCCTTGAGCCTATAAATTCATTTAATATAATGTCTATTTATAGATCTCATTCCAAAATATACTTTTAAATTACTTTATTTCATGTCACACAAATAAGAAAGATGATATTAGTTTAAGAAGGTTTGATCGCATGTTTGAGATACGAGATAGCATATTAGATGATTTTAAAAAAAAGAAAAATCATACTGAAGATAAAATAATGTGTAACATGTAACAAATTATATTTATGCCATAAACTTTTAAAATTTAAAATATACTTTAAATATTATATTTTTTGTTTTCATTCCCTCTATTTTTTTATAAATCCTTACAATATAATATCATTCTTTTAATGTAATTTTTCTCCAAACTCTATCTTCAATAAAAATGAAAAAAAAAAAAAAATCTACCAACCATCTCGTACTCCTAGAATATCTATAATGGAACCTTTGGTCAGCTGAAGAATATTCATGCAGTTTCAAATTTCAAATTTATTCAAATTAATGGTTTTGCCGACATGCTACCTCATAAGTTGAAAAATACATTTTTCAAAATTTATGCGAGTCTTGTTATATCATGTTGGTCTCTTTTTTATTTGGTACGTCTCTTTCAAAAAACAGTAAGATTCACACGAGTTTCCTCAAATAATAATAATGAATGTGCTATAAAAATGTATTAGTGTCATGCTATTATTTTCTTCAATTCATAAATAGATGAAAGTACAATACTGAAATAATATTGTTATATAATATTTTATCTGTTTTTTAAAATAAAATTTGTATTAAGCTATCAAAGAATTGTACTTTTGAGTATTGAGGAATTCTCCTAGCCCACATAACTCTAAAATATTTAGGTAAATGTTCATCTGCTTCCTTGATTTTATCTTTCCACACTCCGATAGTGTATTTTACACTGCCGAAAGTTAAAATATGATAAAAAGCCATAACATTAGAGATTGAACGAGCATTCATTGAATTTCTTAGTTCCAACCTTAGAAACAGCCTGATGGTGAGCCCATAACCGTGGCAGACCCAACATTCAAAAGGGCCATTGAATAGCAGCTTGTTAAATTTTGATTAAAGTTGGAAATTTCTTTGATAAAAAGTTGTGATTATAATTAAATGCCAATTGTGAAATGAGTTTCCCAGATTATTCACATTTGACGTAAAAAACAAAATACGATAGTATAAATCCATTCCTGAATCGTTCCCAGCAGATTTACTGACCAACCACCATGCAAATATGTCAATGACTTTTGATTCAACATCATATTTTCCCCTTTTCACAAGAATGTGTAAGATTGAGTGTGTTATTGCTTCAACATATTTATTTGTGTACAGTAAAGCTTATTCGACAAATTTCAAAATGATCCTACACTTTCATTATGCACTACTAAATAAAACCATAAAACAATCTTCACTAAACAAGTTATGAAACACATAATAATTTAAGATAATTAATTAAATATAATTAAAGTGTCGGTGTTATACATTGACGTATATCATGTATCAGAAGCCGCCTTCAGTCATAGATGTTGTGCTACATAGCTAAAAAATTAGGATTGACAGAAAGAGAGTACTCCAGATAACGTGGCAAATTTAAATTAATTCTGTTTGCCTTACCTTTTATGACTTTCCCTGTCTCGCTGTACCAATATGAAGAAAAAAAACTAGCATTAATACGAGATAGGGAAATACAATGTACTTTGCCTGCGTGGGACACGTGCATATGTGACTATAGGATAGAGTAGGAGTTGAAAATCAACTGAGATAATGACTAAAATTTATTGCATAACAAAGCATGGCTGTAATATGATTAATCAAAGTGGTCTCCACAACACAAATAGCTAATTTCGTGTGACAATGCCAACTGTTTAACAGAGCAATGCCTAAACAAGATGTAACGGAACCATTGATGGCAAACATACTCAAAATTTTAGCTAAAATGTAAACCAAACAGACATGTGTTGTTGCATAGCAAAATTAACATCAACTGGAACAACCTGACAAATAGTTACATACAATGCTGCAAGGAGGAGAGAGAATCATAAGGACAAAACCAGCAAGGTTTGGGAGTAAACACAAAAGAAACAATGCCGCTTGGACAAAATGACATCACAAACCATAATGCAAATATGCAAGCCTTCATTGTCAAATAATCTCAGTCATATGCTTCTATAATATTCACGAGATAAATCAATTGCTCTGATATCTAACACCTGGTTATGTTCCTGCTGCTTGCTTAATGCTCTGCTGCTATGGGTTGTTGTACCAAGGTAAGCTGTGGTTTGTCTTCGATGATTATATCACCATTCATATGAGATTCTGCTTCATCTGGCTCTATGTTCGGAGACAGAGTTTCACTCGTCTCATCAGACAAAGCACTGTTCCCCTCAATAGCTACAGCTGCTTCATCTTTCTCTTCCCTTGTTGCATTGGACAAGGTGGTAACTTCAGTTGTTACACTAGATAAGGAGGTTTTCTCATCATTCACCGCCTTAGATGAAGTCCGTGCAGTTGCTGAATTGGATGAACTGATCCTTTCAGGAGTCAGTCGGGTAGGGAGAGATCTTCGTTGTGGCTTCTTTTGATGAACAGGAGGACTAATTCCTTTAGTGGGGTTATTCTGAGACACTTTCTCATCCAGACTTAAACGACATTGTTGAGCACTAATGTTAGTGCTTCCTTCTTGCTCTGAAGATATTGAATCCTTCCTTCGACCAAGCTTGGGAGATTTTGCTCTTGTAGTTGGTATCTAAATTCAAGTCCAAAGAATTTAAATTTCTAAATCATACACCAAACATGCTAACTCAAAAAAGTTCATGGAGCGTATCAATCAACAGTTTCAGAGTGAAAAAAAGGTCAAAACTACATTAGAAAACTGGGTTTTTTCACCCCATTATAGTTAGATTTAAAAGGTCAATAATATGAAGTCTCCCACAAAAAATATCAACAGATGGAAGTATAAGGTTTCAAAATTTGTTCAAGTTCTCCTGACTCTTCAATTTGTATAAAAAAAATTCATTTTAATTAGGTCAGCATAAGATTCATATATAAATACAATACATGTAAAGGTTCTCGTTATTTCTGCTCAATCTAACACTGACAATAGAGTTCAACCAACTAGCTAACTTTAAATATCTCTAACTAGAGCCAAGCAATTCTATTGTTAAGTTGACGTGGCATTCAGATGAAGAGATGATAAATCATCTGATAACATCAAGTATGTGAAAAGCCATCGAGAACAACAAATTAAGAACTATTCATATTTAGAATCGGATAGAATCTTAAAAATCAGTTTGGAAATAACAAAACTACTTAAATTTAAAAACCACTTGATACAAGTCACAAAAGCACAAACCTGGTCTAAAAGTTCCAGATGAAATCAATGAAAGATAATTGAAAAGAATATTCAACACTCTAATTGAAAGTCCCTAATCTTGTAAAATAAACCATCAGATTCATTAATGAAATCATATAGTTAAAAAATATCCAATATTTGAAATAGTATTTAGAACTTAAGCATAATATAAGTATATAACAGGTTTATTTTTAAAAAAAAATTCACCTCCTTATGTTGGTCCAGAGACCCCAGAAAATACAAGTTTTTTAGTGTTAATAACATGCTCAATCTCCACAATAAACATTCAAATGCATTTGTAAATCCAACAGACATTTTGGAAGCATAACTAAACAATTTATGCAATATGTATTACCAAGGAGAGTAATTCATATCTGTGCTCGAGAGAGATTTTATATAGTGAATTGAGACCAATCATTCTTAACCATGGAATATTTCAGAACAAGCAAGACATTTGATTAGACATACACTAATTTATAGAGTGACGTGGGAACAGTGAGAAAAGCTTAAATCAGCAGATATTGCTCTTTTCAAATAAATTCAGAAGATTGGTCAGGTCAAGTATGTGGGTGTATGCACATCTGTGCACTTGGGCATTGACATGCCAATAGAAAACACATTTCCTACAGTTCAAAAAACACTGAAAATAATTAGACAGATGACCCGCAGCGGACTTGCATGCAATCAGGCAGGTCAGGCATGCATGTATTCCCATAAACAGAAACTCACCTTCTTCAACTCCACCCTAGAAGGAGGAGGCTCCTGGTAGAAGCTTGGCATTGGAGTTGCTTTAAATGCTAGTTTTTTCCTTAGCTTCTTAATCTCAGCTTCTTGGGTCTCCTATAAAAAGAAATCAAATGTTGATAGACGATTAAAAGGCATTAGCTGCAAGTTTTCAGCCAAGCTATCAAATGTTATCACCTTGGTTTTTGCTTGCATGTTGCTCTCCTCTACTTCCTTCGCATGAATCCTTTCCTCAAGCTTAGAGTAAAACTGGCCACAAAAATATGAACTTTTTACAAACTTCAAGCTTATTCAAAGGAAATTCCCATGGTAATGCAAGGTAAAAAGAAAGTAATAGTTATTTACCTCTTTTCTTCTCTCAGCTCGCTCATTACATTTGAAACTGAATCCATAATTTGGCATTGTCCCTACTCTGCGAGCTTTGGCATCTTCTGCAGTAGGACTTTTAAGTTTGATTAAGAACAAACCATTTAGTCAATTTTAATTTAAACAACATTTTATGAATTTTTTTTCTCCCTCCTCATTTTTTAGATGTCCTGCATTTAGTAGCAGGATTCAAAACTAGGCACTGATGATGTCCCTAAGAAGCTTATTTGCATTAAAAATGGACTGAACTGTAGCGAATTTCACTTCCAAAAAATATGATTCAAGCATCTAAGGCCAAGGGAAATTTAATTTATCCATAAATTTATTGTATCTAGATATCAATAAACCCCCCTTCACTCCCTATTTCCACTCACAAGAAAGAAGAATCAAAACTCGGGCATGAAAAAAAAAAAGGATACGAAGATGATTCAGCTTTTCCTGGAACATTATCAAGCGGTTCTTTCTTTATTAATCGTGGTCCAGTCTTCTCCCTACATCCAATAAATAAACATCAAGAAAAATAAGATGGACGAATCTTTATACCATATCCTTTCTTCAGTGAACATATTATGAATTATTCAAAATAAATACTAAGCATTTCATACGTTGGTGCTTCAGACGATGCTGCATCAGATTTTCCAGGGAGCTGAGAGAAAGTGTAAAAAAAATATCAGGAAATGCCAAAACTATAATTCAATTACACAACCAGAAGATAAAAGAAGCAGAAACCGATTAGTACAATTATCTCTATGTACAACTACCTGTGTAACTGTTAAAGTAACGGCAAAGTTTACCTTGGACAGTCGAGTCTGCTTGTCATTGATCACTTTGTTCTTAACCGGCTGTCTTGGATGAGAGTCTAAAATGAGAGCACCGTTTGAAACAGCAGATGCTGCTGATGCCTCTTCGTCTTTCCCGTCTTTGTTCTTTCTAACTGAACTTGTATGAACACCTCTAGGACTTGGTTGTTTTGCATTCTTATTCTTGACAGGACGCTTTTGTGTCCTAGATTTACCTGTTTCATCAATGATTTCCACTTCCTCTTCCTATAATTTACAAAATAAACAAGATATTCAAATAACAAAATAAAACGATGAACCTATTCAGGGCAGGGTGGGGTGGATTCCTCTCACCTTAGTAACATCATTTCCCTCTATATTGTCATTTGTTCCTTCTCTCATTTCTTCCATAGACAAATTATCATTTCCAACGCTATCTGATTGGTCGAAATTTTCATAATTTCCATTTGGATCTACATTTTCTACAATTTCAGCAACTACGGGGTCTACATTTAAAACAACACCATCCTTTGCAGAATTAGAAAGTTGTTCATGGACACCATTTTGGTGTACTCCTTGAAGTCCATCTGCCAGTGAAGCATTACTCGGATCCATCATTCACTACACAGCAAGCTACAAGCTACATAGAACCAATGAACCGCAACTTAGAGAAGATTTAATAACATTTGAAACTAAGAGTACATAAAAAAAGAAGATGCATCTGATCTCTGCATAGTTGGCAAGTACATGAAGACAAATTGCGAATGTCTTTTAAATTGATTTGCAGCAACAACATTTTGTCAGGTGTTAACAACCAAATGAATTAAAAAAAAAATAAAAAAACTAGGGTATGAACTATGAAGAATAACATAAGAAAGTGAAAATAACAAGGAAGTAAAGAAATGAAATGAGGGATTAGTAAATAAAACAAGTAGAGCATAAGATAATGAGATTCCGAAACTCTGATTTGGAATTGGAAACATATAACAATAGAAAAGAAGTACATTAGTAAAATCTTAGTCGGAAAGTATATAAGTGAATATTGGTGAGTGGTGGTTGCTAACCTCAAGTATCAAAAGCGGAATAGCATAGTGGGTTTAGAGATCTGAGGATCCAACAAGATCCGAGAGATTGAAACTGTTGCTGATAATATATCTTCTTGTTTTAATTAATTAATAATAATTTTAAAAAACAAGGGGAAGAAAAATAAAATGAGAGAGAGAGAGAGAGAGAGAGAGAGAGGGGAACGTAGTTTTTTAATAATACAAAGAGGAGAGAAGGGGGGGTTTGTTTGCTTAACTTGAAATGAAATCTATTGAAATGAATTTCCAGGTCAGACAAAGTCACTTTCTTTCTTTGTTCTGCTAGAGACTCTAGTATAGTACTCACACAAACTCACGCTCCACGCTTCTTTACACGCCCTTCCCGCTTCACTCAATGCTAACAAAATATTCAATTATTATATCTACTACTACTACCATTCAATCCATTTTTATTAGATTTCTCAAAATTAATATATAACTTTATGAGATTTAACTTCAATCATATGGCTGGATTATTATAATTTTGATATAATACTATCAGATATTTCGATTTCGAATCTGAAATTTTTCACTTTTTCATATCAATATGGCACAATCGGCAGAGGTAATTTATATAATTACTATTTCAATTGTAAATTATTTTAATGAATAAATTGATTGAGTAAAAAAATATCTTTAGATTGATGTGGCTAGATGAACTTATGTGCCATCCATATATTTTTTTTTTGAAACTATTTGCGACTCATAGATTTATTTTATTGTTTACATTTGTCATCCCTAGTTTTATTATATATAAAAATATTGAAAAACATTATGGTGTATAAGTTATAAAATATGATTAGTTTTTTTTTTTAACTAAAAAAGATGGTATTTTATGAATTAAATTAACGGATATTACATTGATATTAAATAATTTAATTTAAAATTGTTAAAAAAACAAAAAATATGAATTTGTAAACAAAATATCAGCATTCACATAAATAGTGTAAAAAAATAAAATATATATAAATGCGATAAATTACAAATTTAAAATGTCTAATACATTCATGTATCTAACATTATAACGTTGAAAATGTAAAAGTAATTAGTTAAATTGCATCGAACACTAGATCAAAATTCATCTGATAATCTGAATCAAACAAACTAAAAATCAAAATAATGTTGAATAAAAATACTACTGCATTAAGACGACAAAATCATGAAAAAACACAAATAAAAAATATATGTGAAAGCACTTATTTATATAAAAGAGAAGAAAAAATGATTTAGAATTGTAATTTAAAACTAAAAATTGATCTCAAACTACTCCTCTATTAGGTTGAGAAGAGAAGAACGAAATAAAACTAATATTCAAAACATATTAGCGACTTTCACACAAATTTTTAATTTTTTTAACAAATAATAAATTAAATATAAATTTTTAAGATTTTTGTGTTTAAAATTCTAATTTAATTAATCGTTTGTTAAAATTTTCTAAATAAATCATATCAAGTGAAATTTTAAATTTTACTGCAAAATATCATTCAAAAAATACACAGTAGTTAATTGGTATAATGTCA
>JBBPBS010000276.1:5158045-5171235 GCA_037974835.1 Cicer judaicum
TATTCCATATGCTATATATCGTATAATATACATTTTTATTTTATTTAACTTCTATCCTATTATTAATATAAATAAACAATATTTGAAAAATAAATTAATAAAAATTTAACTCACGTATGCATTGTTACACTACCATGTAACAGACTAACGACACTATTATTCAACTTTGATGTATAAAAAAGATAATTCGAAAATTATTTGTTGGAAACAATAAAAAAAACAATTAGAATACCATATTTTTGGATTTATAAATCGAAACCTAAAATTTTGAATTAATAAAAATAGATACACTAAAAATATATTTAATTATTTAATTTTAAAATAGAGGGTATTGCATAAATGACATACCACTTCAAAATTCATCTATAAACACTTATTTAATTAAAACAACTTCAACGGTTGCAAAATTCTCTTGTTCGCTGGCGCCGTGATACGGTTAAGTCATTTTATATGCAAATTCATAAAGGAATATGACAGGCAGAATTAAAAATTTAATAACAATAAAACTATAGAAAGTTTTTTTTTTACTGATAATTTATATTTAAAAACCATTTGCTTATAATTTATATGACAATTACATTTTTTTTTACTTAATTCTCTCACAATTTCTTCTCTTTAAACTTCAATTGATACTATGTCAAATGTATTATAATTATATAATTTACTTTTCTCATTATTTTTAATTATTTGTGTTATATATTTAATATTTATTTTTATTATAGTTATAAAATTTTCTGTTCAATTTAATATTAAATGTAATTTAAAATATTTCATATTAATATTAATTAAATATTAAATATAATTAAATATATATATATATATATATATATTAAAATTGTGATATATATATATATATATTAAAATTGTGAAATTTGATATAAATTTTTAAAAATTATACAATTATAATAAAATATGAATGAGTTGTTTTAATATAATATGAATGGCAATTTAACGTTGGCCTTTTTTTAGTTTTTCAGTTTTGATCAATAAATAATTATCATGAAGTCATCATATACTCATTATTAGGGTTGTGTAAAAAATTTGGTTACGTGGCCTAAATCTAGAATCGGATTCAAATTTATTTTAAATATTTTATTAAAATTACATGATTATAATTCGGTTTATTTATAAAACAGTTGGATATCCACTTATTTTTTATATTTGGATTTGGTTTTTATCCACTCAATTCTCAAAAATCTTAAATCTCAAAAAATTAATTGAAATAGTTTATCCGGACAATTTTTTAAATTTATTTTTTTAAAAAAAAATATCAGAAGAAAATTACAAATTTTTTTTATCAGAAAAATTTTGGTGAGAAAAGTTTTAAAAAAATTTATCGAAAAAATAGAATTCTTTTTTTCAAATTAAAAAAATAAAATATTTATTTATTGAAAAAAATTATCGGAAAATTTTAAAAAAAAAATTCTCAATAAAAAAATAAAAACCAATTTTAAATTAATTTTAAATCAAATAATGAATTTAATTATTAATCTAAATCCATATATCTATTTTTAAATGAATATAGTTTAAATTTTTTTTTAAAAAAAAACCATAGCCCAGTCCTTATCTATGTAAGCCCATATAGTTACGGAATCTACATGCACACATTATACGATTATTTATGCTCCCCCAACACATCCACTGTATCATAGATTTATTGTATGAATTACATTATGAGGCTCTTCGAATTAAATTTTGAATAACAATTAAAAAAAGAGTCACTTTAAAACCCAAGACAAAAGTCACTTTGATGGGCATAAAAGATTAAACTATCATGGTAAATATCATGAAACAGTTTGGTATAACTATCATTTTTTTCCTCCTAAACTAGTGTCCTACATTTTGTTATAGAACTTATAACTTTCATATCATACTATTTAATTTAATATTTTAATATTTTAATATTATGTTATGATTGTTTTATTGTAGTTAATATTCAATTAAATAATTTAATTATTGTTAAAATAGATTAAGAAACACAAAAATATGACTTGATTAATTCTAATAATTTGGTATGATGATAAAAAAAATATATGATATAATTTTTTTGTAAGTATTTAGTAAACCTTAAAGGTTAAACTTTTCTTTGCTTTAAACCGGAATCGTATATTATATCTCTAAATTTTTATTTAAAAAAATGACCTAATCAAATAATCTCTATGATTTAGGAGATATATTTAAGCACATGTAACATCATGAAGAAGACAAGTAACATTAAAATGATATAGACATAAAAAAAAAACATTAAAATAAGAATATAATAACCTTGTGAGATGGAGTTCTTGTATAAAAAAAACCTCATGTGATGAAGCAAGATTAAATTCAACTGTCCAACTCGTATAAGGATGAGTTTAAATATATTTTTTTGTATACAAAAATTTAACTTAATTTAATTAATAGGGTTTGCTGATTTACACCCACCTTTTTATAATAAAAGTGTAAATTAGCAACTTATATATTTTGAATTGAATAAAAAAACTACTATTTATTATTTAAAATAAATAAAATTGAAAGGTGATTTTGTAAGTTTTATTTAATTATTAATGATTAAAGGTATATGTTATTCATCTACACTTTTTAATATTTTGGTGTAGTTTTGAGACAACCTACACCTTTTCATTTAGACAAAATATCTCATATTTATTTAAGTAAAATTGAAAGATAATTTTACAAATTTCAGTTTAATTATTTATAAATTACTCACATGAAAAAAAAAACATTTTTTTTTATCAAACAATAATACATCATGCGAAGAAAAATTGTCACTAAGCCATCTTGTGAAATAAAATTGCGTTAAGAAAATCAAGCACATAAGCTATATATTAAAAATTTGGATCACAACTATTTGATGTGATATTGCAGACATAATAAAGCTTGCTGAATTTACCCCCAACTCATTTTTTTTTAAATATGAAGAACGATAATTATTTTTTTCAAAAAAATGAACAACTCCAAATTAAAGGGTTTAAAGTGTAGAATGTAGATGCTTCCAATTCCAAATAAAAATACAAGAACAATCAATTGCAAACTTTCATGTTATAGAACTGAGCTGGTGTAAAAAAAAAAATAGTTGAATTTGATGCTACGTAAGAGAAAAAAAGTTGGACACACAAGAATGATTGATGAGAAAAAAGTTAAAAAAAATCAAATCAATAAATACCTATTCATATATAATTTTTAAAAGAATTCACTTATATATTTTTTAACTAAATAGAAAGAGTAGACATTACTAATTTACACCTTCATAAATAAATATGATGTTAACTAACAAACCATTAATTAATAATATATATATATATATATATATATATTTAATTATATAGAAATAAATAGAAAAAGTAAGCGTGTGCCTATGTGATGGGTGCACGTACCCCTTAGCGGTCCTCTTACACGGAAGTATGAAATATAAAATGTGACTGCGAGAAATATAAGTATTTTTGTGGATTGAATTATAATTTAAATGACCAATTTTTGCAATTCTTATTTTATAAAAAAAACAAAAATATTTATAAAGTAACGCTGTGGTAGTTGCGAATGGGCAAATTAAGATTCATTGGAGTACTTGTCTATTCATTCTAAAATATATATTAATCCATGGCATGGCTTCTTAATCTAATCAAACATCTATAATATTAATTGTGCTAGCTTGCTAGCTAGCAACAAAAAAAGAAGAAGAAGGAGGAGGAGAATCGATGACGATGATGAAAAAATTGTGGTTTGGATCAGAACAGAGCAACAAGCACAAAGTGAAGTTGAGTCAATTAAAGCTTCAATTTGGAGTTTTTGGTGCCAACGTGGCAACTTCAAACGACAAATTAGCCATTGAAATGATTACAAGGATTAAAAAACAAAATGGAAAATCTTGTCCTCCTCCTTCTTGTTCACTTGTTCCTTTTCATCGTACCTTAAAACGACCCTCCACTCACACCACCTCTTGTCGTACATTCCTCTCTCTTGGAAAACCTCCTTCTCTCGTTTGGAATGATCGTGACTTATGTGCCTTCAACCTTCTACTCAAAGATTCATGCGAAATGGCATTTCGTGTCTTATATGTAAGATACTAAATAATAAACTTTTTTTGCTTCCTTTTTTTCATTCATTTAATATTTTGATGTATATAGGTAGAGGGTGATGTAAAAGTATCGAAAGATAAAATGATGATGGTGGTTGGAAAAGTTTCTATGAAGCTTGCCATGGCAGAGATGAAGAGCGAATCTAATAATATTCATAGAAAGCTTCCAATCCGGTTGAAAGTCAATGGATTCATCATCGAAGCTACCCTTTCGGTATGCTCCATTTTCCATTATTTATTTATTTTTAATATTATTTGCAAGTTAGTTATAGTATTAATTGTATGGTTCTTTTGAACAGGTTTCTGTTAGGCTATTAAAGCAAGGTGAGTCACCAATAGCAATTGAAAAGATGAGAAAGTCAGATAAGAAACATGGAATTATAGGACAAGTTAAGTATTTGACAAAGTTTGATGAAGAAAAGCATCCTTATGAATCAGATAGCTCCCCTGTGTTTGATTCAGATGACTCTTCAAACGACTCCACAACAAGTAGTGGAAGTTGTAGTAGCAATAGCACTGGAATCTACAACTCAAGGACAAATATTACTTTTGACACACTCCATACAAACTTTCACACCAATCAAACTTCTTCCTTGAAATCAAATGAACTTTCTCTACGATCACATCTTGAAGGCAATGCAGAAAGATGGGAAATCAAAGATATTTTAAGCAGAGATGGCCAAGCAAGATTCAAAGCTAATGTATTTTTTGCTTCCTTTGATCAAAGAAGTGAAAAAGCCTCAGGTGAGAGTGCATGCGCAGTGTTAGTTGCACTAATAGCTCATTGGCTTCATTCCAATCAAGACATACCAACAAGACCACAATTTGACAACCTCATCACACAAGGTTCATATGAATGGAGAAACATGTGCCAAAATGATTACTACTCAAAACTTTTCCCAGATAAACATTTTGATCTAGAGACAATCATAGATGCTAATTTAAGACCTTTAGTTGTTCTGCCTCAGAAATCATATACTGGTTTTTTCTCCCCTGAAAAGTTTCATTGCTTGGAAGGAGCTATGTCTTTTGATGAGATATGGAATGAGATAAACAACATTAATGTAGTTGATTTTGAGCCAAGGATTTACATTGTTAGTTGGAACGATCATTTCTTTATCTTGAAGGTTGAGGTTGATGCTTACTATATCATTGATTCATTGGGTGAGAGACTTTTTGAAGGGTGTCAGAGAGCATTCATATTGAAGTTTGATGATTCATGTGTGATGTATGGGAAAGTAGACAAAGTTGAAGAAACAAATTTAGCTTCAAAATTTGAGGTAGTTTGTCGTGGAAAAGAGTGTTGTAAAGAGTTTATCAAACGGTTTCTTGCTGCTATACCACTTAGACAACTAGAGAAGGATGAGAAAAAGAAGAAATGGAGTGTTTCAAATCATTTTCTTCATAGGCAATTACAGATTGATTTTCATTTTAGCTCAACATTATCCTCTTCAACACCTTCTATGTTGCATGTTTTTCCTGCAAACATGGTTAGGAAAAACACACTGTCACGAATTTAAGGAATTTTTTGTTGGATGATTCCTATTCTGACTTTGTCAAATCAACTTCTAAAATGAATCTTAGAATTTAAGTTTGTCCTATCTTTTGATCAAACGATCAATAATTGTGTCACCCCAAGAAATTAGAATCCTTAACTATGTAGCCTACAATTTTGTCTTTATTAGTCCTTTTGACTAGGAAGATATTCACTTGCTTTTGATTATCGTCAACTTGTGAGAGTTTTTTAGTTAAAATAAGTTTTCACTTCTATAAAGATCTTTTTGTAACTTCATAAATGTAAAAATGTTTATAGAAGTTAAATGAGAAGTGAAAATATTATGTGCATTAATTTTAATTTGGTGAACACCCGAGTACTCTAAATCTGGTACTTTGAGTTCTATTACGGTGCTTACATGGCAAGTTCATCTAGACTTTCATGCAAAAGGTGTATTTGTTTATTAAAAGAAAATCCTAAATTGATTAAGGGTTCCTCAAATCCAAAAAAATGGGGTTTCATGGGAGAAGGAACATATGAAACATTGATTCTGATGGTAGGATTTTAGAGTTTTGAGGTTTTGTCATAATTAAAATTTAAAAATAAATTATGGATACAGTGGTCTATATTTTTTTAAATTAGTTTGTTAAAAAAATTGATTTTAAAATAAACTTCGATTTTTTATTTTTTTAATCAGTTTAGTTTTAAAATAATTTGGTTCATTGCAATTCTTTTAATCAATTCAGTTTTTAGTTTTCTTTTCACCTTTAAACGGAAACTTGTGATATTGTTGTGGAATTACATTGGTATGAACTATATTATCTATGAAATTTGAACGACCAATTTAAAAAAAACAAAAAACTTATTTAATATATTAAAAATAAAAAAAAAAATTGTATGATTGAAGTATTGAAATGTCTGTCATTTAATAATTTTTTGTCTCAATTATCTTATGAGTTCAGCAATAGGTGATAATAAGATTTAAATGATTATTATTATTAACATATAAAAGGTGTTCGGTTCTAGTTATGTGATAAAAATAATGAATTAAAATTAATTAAAAATAAAAGTTTAAATTAGAAACTAAAATATTTAAGTATTAAATTCAATTAAAAAATGTTGAGGTCAGATAGAACTCGAAATCTAACAACTGTGTATATAAATTTTTGATACTATTTATCATTTTGTTGATCGACAAAAGAAAAAACCTAGAATATTAAGCTAATAAAATAGTATTTCCAAATTATCAAATCTATTTTTTTTTTCATTTTTTATTTATGTCCATTCTCTCTATTTATTTTAATTTTATTTATTTCTTTTACTTTTTTTTATTGGATCAAAAATTTATATCATATAAATAATACACATAAAATAAAAATATAAAATCATTTAATATATTATTAAAATTTATTAAAATTAACATTGTTCAATAAAATGCATAGTGTTAATTTTGACTTATCTCATGATAGATTCTAGCAAATTTGGTCTACTAGTAGTCTTTTTATGTAGAAACCTAACATTTTGCAGAAAATTGAAGTTTTGTAAACACCAGAAATGACATCAATTGTGCATGATGAGGATTTGATAAGCAGTTAACCAGACAGTGTCCTCTGCCATAACGAGTTTGTGTACTCTGTTTTGCTCTCACATAATAATTCCAACAAGAGTTGTATCCTCTACATTTTGTATGATGATTTCAACAATGAAACATACACCGATTTATTATTAAATGCAAACAGGCTTGGTAAGTAGCATTTCTTCTATTAACTTCTACTAGTTTTGATGGTTTGAATTGTGAACCTTGATCCTGAACTCTGTCTCAGTGCACAAGTTTTTTTATTGACTCTCTCGGAGCAATTATCTTTAAACTTGTACAGCTGTTTTTTTTTTTTTAACGACTTCAACTAAATCCATGTTTTCCAATTGTTTGGTTAGTTGTACTTGTACGTTCGGTGCCGGCCACATGACAGTAACTTAAGCCCTTCAGAGTTTGATATTTGTAGGATTTATTTATTTATCTATTTATTTTTATATATTTTTCTTTGTAATTTTTTTTACACTTTGTCAATATGTCATAACCACCGTTTATGTGACTTTTTCAAGTAAAACACTTTTCATGGAGTAAAGAAGGTAGATTTTACTTTTTTAAAAAAGGGGTCAGAATCTATAAAAAATTAAAAAAATAATAATTAATGTGTTTTTAATAAAATAAGGTGTTATAAAACTTAAAAGTTAATATTTGATTAATTTGATTTGTCTGTGAGTCTCAGTCAAATAAGTCACATTGACTGTTTCAAATACGTAAATGATATAGACCATTTTGAAAATCATGTTGACTAAATTGACTCCAAACATGATCTCTTCTTCTCTACTTCGCTTTTTTCTCTATTCACTATTTCAGCTATCCATCTGCTAGCAAATAGCACCACTTTCTCATTCTAAGAACGTGAAAAACCTATCAGAAAGATCTATCGTAAAACCCATTAAGATAATTATTGGCTTTTGGTGAAACGTCTTAGATAATAATATTGCAACAATAAAAATTATAACTAAGCTCATACATGACTAGATATAATAACTACTGTCTATATTGACAGATCACCCCTTTTGACAATTTTCACCAAACATATCGAAAACAATTTATCACTATTCATTATTCAATCCGAATAGGTGTGAACGATAGGCACTGAAGAGTATGGGACAACCATATTTGTTAATGCTGAAAAGACCACCTAAAAGAAAAACAACTACAATGCCACGAGAGATGTTACTTGCCATCTAATTAGGATCCAAGGAAAGATTAATGATATAGGTAATAGAAGGTAAGAAATAAATGAAACGAGACAAAATTGAAAACTTACTCGTCCGTGTCAAGGCCATAGCCCGTAACTCACTGAGGGTAGGAAGCACGATTCAATTTAATTATTCAATAAAAGCTTAGCATGTAAGGAAGGACATATGTATTAGTTGTTCAGGAAGACATCATGGAAAACTTGGGATGATATAAAGTTTCTATGATCTATCCTAAATTTTTTATGGGATACCATATTATATTGTAGCAAGTTTTTCCAAGTTGCATAAAACTCATTTTGTCTGATAAGCTCGTGCATGGTTATTAATGAAGATGCAAATAATCAAATAAATACTTTTTCCTCCTAAAATTGTGAACGGAATCTTCATTAGAAATTATAAAATACATTACCAATATGATTATGACATTTTTAAGTGAAAAAAAAATATATGCGAAATTATAAGCTAATATACTATGTTATGTTATAAGAGAAAAGTGATCCACAACACAAAATTGCCGTAAAAAGTGACAGACTTCTCTTTAGTACAAGCGAGTGATTCATTAATCGAGGGTCGAGATCGAAGATAAAATTCATGTCCATAATAGAAACACTAAGAAACTTGTATCGATTGAGATATCAAAAGTATGTATTGTAATATATTATTATGCTCCTCTGTTACTACCCTATTCCCCGCCCCAAAACGAACCATAAGTATTTCTTAAACTTTTGATTAATTATACCAACAGCTCACACAAGAATAAGCCCTGTAGGCTAGTAAAAATTTTACGAATAAGAAGGAAATATGCATAACCAATCAATATCATCAACACCAGCATTTTATAAAATTTACAGTAGTTAAATGTTTGTTTTTTAAAGAGCATGAATCACGTGAAGTACAAAATAAAGAAGAAAATGTTACTATTACAAAAGACACGGAGACATCACAATTGAGTTACACATCTCCCAGCATCAAAACCCGACAAGAAATTGTTTCCTCCAACTGTCTCCTTTGCAAGAATCCCCATGGTACTAAAGGCAGATCTCAAGAATAATATGACAACATCATTTAAAACAAAGGAAAATACTATGTCATAGTAAAAAATAAACATATGTGGCAAAAAAGAAAGGGAGCCTCAGAGAGGGTTATGGTAATACCCGTTTGGAGGTCCCATTCCATTGACTGGGGGCATTCCATAAGGCATCATTGGTATAGGACCTCCAGCATAGTATCCATTACCATTCAATTTGGTCAAGCTAGATTGACCTTGCATCCCCTCCCTTGCATACTGATGCCACAGCTGCTGCTCATGCACAAGCAATTGCTGCTTCTTCTCCATTTCGGCCATTTGCACATAGGAAGGGGGTGGAATGTTCAACGATGCGGCAAACGGATCCTGATTAACTGGCTGCACTGATCCATCTGGGGCTGGGAGAGCTAAAACAGGTGTTGTGGTTTTTCCCGGTCCTGGCAACGCCACACTGCTTGCACTCCCTCCGCTAAGTTGGGAAGTGCTGACATGCTGCCTGACCATTCCTTGATCATACATGCCATTCAACAATAAGGGATCAAGCCCACCACCTAAAGCTGCCTTCTGCTTTGATAAATTGCTGGCTGTCTCAACTAATGCCAATTCCCAATCAGCTTTTCCAGGTTCGGCGGCTGGGGTTTGCCAAGCTGAAGTTACTTCTGGCTGTCCATTTGAAGGAAAGGCTTCCCAAGATCCATTTGCATTATTAGCCGGTGCACCAGCAAACAGTGCTAGAGCAAATCTATTACCCTGGTCATCTGCAGTAACCGCGTCTTCTCTCAGATTCATCAAGTCCTCTGTAAACTGTGGCTGTGGCTTAGGCTGCTCCGGCTCTGGCGGGGGAGGTGGAGAATAATTCTCAGGTGCAGGCAGCGCTTTGATTTCGTTCATATCCGGTACCGGCTCCTCCTCTTGTATTTCCACCTTGGGAGCTTCCTCTTTCCTCTCTGGACTTTTTGGCCTCTTGGCCCTATCCCTCACAAACTCCTCCAACGTCTCCAACAACTTACTAGTAATTCTCTGAATTTCTGGGTACTCAGAGGATCTCCCAATACCAGTATCTTTACACCAATTATAAAAGCCAACAAGCTCATCAATTTGTTTTGCGGCACTGGCATAAGCATCGAAAGCCTTAACACAATCAGGGTACTCCATATCAAAGAATTTGTCAAGCAGCACTGCCAAAACCTCACATATATCAGCATACAACTGAAAACTCTCCCTGACCAATGGATACAACGCAACCAAAACCATCCTACTATTCTTGGCCAACCCAGTAGGCCTACAAGCCAAGAAACGATCCAACAGCCTCTTCAAATGACCCATCTTACCAAAAATCCTCTCCGGCTTCATATCCCTCAAAGGGGTAACAGTAACAATCCTTCTATCTTCCTGTCCCGTGGCTTCACTCATATCACCATACGACCTCGTCTTCCTCATCCCACTCCCACCTTCCCCTCTAAACTGCCCGCCTCCATACTCATATTCATTTGGCGGCGATCTAAAATTTTCTCTTCCACCAACTCTATCATCCCCACCACCACCACTGCCACTCCCACCACCACCAACAACACTACCAGCTTTTCTATCAAATAGCAACAACTCAAGTCGCTGATCAAGATACATAGCATAGGTCCTAACAAAAGCAGAATGATCCCAAGAACTGGAATGAGCCTCATCCCTAAAATCAGACATATTAAGAAGCCTGGTTCCTCTTCGTGTAGCATACATAATCTCTTCTTGGAACAGAGGAGTTCCATCGTTCATCAAACGGTGAACAAGTATAAGGGCCTTCAACGCGACAATCCAATCGCGCGTCTTCCCCAAACGCTTCGACACAGCAGAAACACACGCGTGAACATAACCACGCGAGTAAGACATCAAGTTCAAGATCTCCCTCACATACTTCTCACTCGCCGGATCTTCGTCGTGGCTCGTCGCTTTCACAATCGCAACCTCCAACTCCGGCGCCATATTGCTCGCCACCTTGGCTATACCTATACTCGTCTGGTCCTTCACCGCACCAATCGCTTTACGGATCGTGCTCGAAGCCATCCTTCAAGAATTCAATACCAACAAACTTCTTCGATCTTCTTACACAGACTCACTATGAGCTATGTCTATGATTATGAATATGAATTAACGAAACGGTTATAACAGTAACGAAAGAGGTTTGAATGAACTGAATTTCTAAAAGTAGAAAACTAAACCCTAATAACCGTTTGAGTTACAATTGAATAGATAGATCCTGGAAGCTTACCTCTATTACTAGATCCGCGTATAGACACAAGAAACCGGGTTTGGAGAATCCGAATAGGTAGATCCGGTTTCTAGATTTAAGGGTGCGAGGTTACTGGAAGAACGACCAATTGAGATAGAAGAAGGAAAAAAATAATGGTCAAAGGGCGCGAACAGTGTTAAACTGTGTGTTCTGTTCAGATCTATGAGAATGAGAAATAGAGAGAGAAATAAAAGGTGAAGGGAAAGATACTATTACTTTACTACTGCTGACTTGGAGCTACCGGAGATGCGTCTGATCTCAAGAAAAGAATTAGAGGTGGAATTGTCTGTTTTGGGGTATATTTTAATTATCATACGACGCGTACGGTATACGGTGATGTGGACTTCATTTCTGATTTCTGATGCTGATTTCCTTTTTTTCTTTCTGGTCGTTTCCGATTTGGATACGAACACGGGAACCGGATGCCCCGGTTGTTGGGTGGGTCCCGCTTCTGATTTATCGTCGGTGGAGACTAAATGTGAAATTCTCCGTATTTATGGTAAGCCAACCAATGTGTGGATTTTGTTTGATGCGCTTGCCTTTTTCTTTGCATTTACTTCCTTATTTATTCTATTTTTCCATACTCATTATTGGATTTCTCAATAATATAACCTCTACTTTATTCAAATAATAATATAACCTACACTGTTATTTCTTTTAGCTTTTTATTTCAAAATTAGTTAAATTTTCGCACTAACGTAGAAAGCGGAGCATTTACGGTTTAAACATGCATCTCAATGTTCTTTGTATAGGTAATTTTAATTAATCAATATTTATAAATTGATATATTATTATTATTTGTTATTATTTTATTAAATTATATTTAATTCCTAAAAGAAAATTTAATAATTTTAACACTAGAGTTTTGCAAATGTCGTATCATAATTTATACTACTCTGTAGATTTCAGTATTTAAGTCACCTAATTTATGCAGAAAAATACTATTATATAGTATTTTATTATAAATTGACTTCTTTTATACTAAAGTACTATAAAGTTTAGCATAAATGCTATTACACTAAAATACTAACTTTTTACTATTACGGTCAATTTTTTTCAGAATATCATATTAGCATAAATTTGATAGGAAAAGGATAAAAGTCAAAGGTAAAATTACTAAAACATACCATTCGTTATACTTTTATAAAACACAACAAAATGATTTTAACGACAAAATATGTTTTGAAAATTGCTTTAGGTCATCATAAAACATGTCAATGACAATGTATATATGATAATAAACATGATTTTGATGTTTATTTTCTAAATTTAGTCACCGTAAAAAATACAGTTTTTTTATTAAATTAATAGACTTAAATACTATTGAAAAAAACTAGATAATATATAACGACAAATTATTTCATTCTATATTTGAGATCAAATAATAATATGAAACCATTCTAATTATCTTTGTGACAAAGTTCTATGAATTTTGTAAAAAAAAAATAATTTAAATTAATTTTCTATATTTCTATAACTTTTAATATTAATTTTTTAATAACAGTCAATTATTGATATTCAT
>JBBPBS010000276.1:5175230-5286228 GCA_037974835.1 Cicer judaicum
TCATATCCTTCAAAAAAAAAATTAATAACTAAATATATTAAAAATAGCATCATATAAAATATATATATATGTGTGTGAAAATTATATATATATTTGATAGTAATTTTTTTTATGCATGTTATTTTTCTATATATGATTTTATTTTTAAATATAGATTATTTAAAATTTCTAAAAAATGTCAGAAAAAATACAAAAAATATAAAAGTTTAACGGTAAAAAAAACATACGCTATCGATTTTTTAAGAAAGTCTATCTAAATAAACAATCATTACAAATATAATTTAGAGTAATTTTTCTCGTTAAAAGTCAAAATATGAAGAAGAGATGTATCAGATTTGAATTCATATTCAATATATAAAATGTATTTGCAGCTACTATTTTACATTGTTATTTTTTTAAATCCTTAAATTTTACGTTGACTATAAATGAGTTAAATATTAAATATTATATTAGAAAAGAGATTTATATGTATATGACATTAAAATTTTAGATAAAAATACAATATCAAAGACTCTTATAAATATGAAGTATTTGATTCATTTGTTGTCTCCATAATCCGATAATCCCCAACATGGTATGAGAACTCCAAATTAAAATGGTAGCGGAACATAGTGTATTAGATATAAGTTGTAATTTTCACATGAATGTTTAAGTTCTAGAAAACTAACACGTTATTTTTATAAAGATCTTGAAATGTGTTATTCTCAAATATTAAAAATAGATGATGAAGAGTAAGTATGATATTCCTTTGATACTCAAGTTATATCTTTTAAATTTATTATTTCTCACAACATGTTTTAAAATTATTATTTCTCACAACATGTTCATAATAACAAAATGATAGATATTTTTTATAGAAAAAACAAAACATTTAAAATCATTAGTTCGTAACTTATGTCAAGTTGCACATTTTTATAAATATTTGCATCTCTTGATGAATATTTATATCATTTCACATGAATTATCATTATAAATTTAATTATTCATTAAATTTTTCTTACATTAGATCCTTATATAAAAAATATTTCAAACAATTGTTGTTGCTCTCCAACTTTTGAAAAAATGGGTACCTTAATACAAATAATAGTACATGCTATTAGCATATTTTCAAAATATTTTATATTGAATATTAGTATAATTCATTCTCACCGAAAATGAAATGATATTTCTTGAAATACGAAAGTTTTACAAATAGCTACCTAATTCCAGAAGTGCTGTGATTTAAAATGCAGACACAAATAGAACGATCTAATATTTTATTGGTGACAAATATACAATTAGTCAAAATGTATGGTCACTGTTGGGATTATTAAGGCTTTATACCAATGTATATTCAATAAGAGTACATCTGGTCGCGTGGCCTAATGGATAAGGCGCTCGCCTCCGGAGCGGGAGATTGTGGGTTCGAGTCCCACCGTGATCGTTTTATTTGAAAGTATTTGATTGATTTTTCTCGACTATCCCTTTTAATACATATTTTTGCCTTATTACGAGTAGTGGTTAATTTAATATTTTTCTTTAATATGTCAGTATCATCCGTAATGTTAACTTTTATATTATTATACAATATCTTGTGTTATTTTTTTTTTTTATATAATTGTGATTTGATTCATTTATTTTATCAAATTTTAATTTCTATATTTATAATTTTAATCTTTTTATTTTTATAATTTATGAAATCAGTCACATCACTAATTAAAGATAATGTGGCTATTTTTAATATGATATAATTGTTGAGATGGAATTAACATTTTAATCAAATAAATTGATAAATTACATTTTTATAACTTAAAAAAATATGAGTAAATCTTGCGACGTCACGTCATGATCAAGATTTTATTACTTATAGACATCTCTATAACCGTTCTTTTTTAGTTATTTGACCTCAATCACTATTTAATTCGGTTGAAATTTTTACTCTCAATTTTAATTAATTGCGATAGTTACCTTTGACATATCCTCGACTTTGACCAATAGCCATTGGTAAGAAAGGTGGAGCCATAATTAAGCGTAGGTAAATAAAGCTTAAAATTATAAATGAATAAAGAGAAAAAAATTCAAATTAATATCATATACAAAAAATTTAAAGACATTATAAGATATAATTTAGGTTCTTAAAAAAACATAAAAACAAATTAGGTTTTTAATAAAAATTTGTTTTTCAATTTACTTGATTAAAAGATATTTAAGGCTGAATATATTGTATCAAAAATATCAATCATATAAAAAAAGATACTAATATTAAAAAATGTATACAAATTTGAGAGGACCATAGTCTCTCTTATAGTTTTGTCTCTCATTAATAAGAATCAATGAATGACCAATCGAATTAACAAAGTTATAATTGATAATAGACTTAAATGTATGATTTTTTGGAGTTGGGTTGATTGCATGCTATTTGATGATAGTTCAAATTCCTTAGGCACAAAGCATGTAGCAAAGAAGTAGAAGTATTCACATGTATGAATAAATCTACGAATTCGAACATCCGAACTAATTGACATTTGGACTTAACTCATTTAAGTATAGATCTGACCTGAACTAGCTCATTTAAAAACAATGATATTTGATTCGGATAGCAAATTTGACCAGCAAATTCAATACATTTTAGAATAATACTAGCATCACAATATTTAAGACACACTTTTTATAATTGATTAAAATTCATATAAGTTCCATGAAATTCATATGAGATACACATAACTTATTGGAACTCATGTGAATTTTAACTAGTTAAACAAAGTGTATTAAAAAAATGTGTGTTTTATAGTATGTTGTTAACACTCCACTACAACTTAACCTATTTATAATTGAGTTGGTTTGGTTCATATTTAAAATTAAAATAACGATTAAAAATTCAATTCAAATTAAATAAAATTGATCAATTCAAATATTAAATTTAATTAAAATCGTCTTATTTAAATATAAAATTGATCATTTCAAATATTGAATTTGACTTCTGATCTTTACTTAGCAACAGATTCAAGCAAATACCCACTTTTTACTCAGCCAAGCACAAACCACATTAAAGTACAAATTATAATCTTTATTAGATAGTTTCATTTTGTATTCCTCAATATGGCCAAACGCCGCACCGTACCAATGAAGGATCTGCAAAATAACCATTAACTCAAAGTTATCAATATATATTCAATCTTTGGACCCTTACCTTTTAATAATGATATACTGATTCCTAAAATGTCACTTCTCCAAATAATTAACTGGTGATAAGTATAAGTTTCTATGATACAAAAAAATTGTCATTGAAGTATGTAAGTAATATAATTATATAAATAAAACAGGCACATACTGCCATGGTATATGTCCAGTAAGCAGCCAATCCCCTTGTTTAGTTTGAAAGGTGAGTGTATAATTTGATCTATCTTCTTCAAAATTTTGGCCTGCTCAAAAAAAAATAAACAAAATCAAATCCACTAAATATACCTTATCATAACATGAATTAATTAATAGTGGTGCTATATGAATCACTTGACACTTACATTTAACAAACATGCTAATCAATGAATCTGTAAGAGACTGATATGAATTGTAGAGTCTCAAATTGATTTGCCTTCCTATGACAACACCTTCCATGTCAACCTTAACATATAAAGGCTTTAATCCTCTACTTTGATTTTCAATATCTTGCATCCTGATTTGACCATGATGCTCCTGCTGATGAAGTTCTCTCTTCCTCCATGATTTTATTGGTGGCCACCCCACCAAATAATCTTTTCCTTCACTATCCATACATGTACATCATAAATAAAATTAATGATATGCATGATAAAAAATTTAATCTAGCTAGCTTTAGAAGGACTAAATGGTTCTAAATTACAATTAGGAATACTTGCTATAAAACTAATTTAACAATATATGAAAAACATACAAGTGAAGAAACAACTTACTTGTTTGATGTGTGAATGTTTGTGTTGATTTTTTCATTGCGGTGGTTATCATCCTCATTTGGCTGTCCACTCCATACTAATAAAGACAAAGGTTTCAAATAATATCCGAAGGATTCTTCGAAGCTACGTTTGTTTTTGACATGTTTCTTGTTTTCAGAACAACCACTGTGCTTAATTAAAGCATGATTGTAAGGATCAAATCCCTCAATGGAACTATGAATGGGGAGAGAAAGGCTTAATTGAAGCTCCATGAAGTATAAGAAGCAAACTAATTAAGATATACTAGTAGTAGACAATAGACAAAGGTGAACAAATATACTTCAAAGTTAGAGAGCTAGATTTGTTAGAGTAATTGTGATTACTTGACTTTTGGGACCTTGTGATTATATAACTATATATGTGTGTACATGTGTGAATGAAGGATGGGAATGAAAAGGACTATTGTCTAGTCGAACAAGGAATGTTAGAGACAACATGGAAGTTGGGTCGGCAAAAAGAGAAGCACCATTATAAGCTAGTTGAGGAATTAGAGCACTAACGTGTCCCCAATGTCACACTTTACAAATGGCGCGTAATAAAAGATACACTCAGCTAACATATTATATTTTTATATCAATTGTAAAATTCATTTATAAGTGACAAATGTCCCTTTATAAGTTATTTTAAATTGAATTTAACGTAGTTAGTGAATTCACATAATCAATATAATTGGATAATTTACAACCGCTCGATTTTAATGGGACGATCATAAAAAATATCAATTTTAAATTTTATTTTATAATATATAGTATCGAATTTAAATTGAAACCATTTAACATTCACCTATGCGGAACCTTCACACGAGGTAATCCGATCCATCATAATCACCATAATTTGATGAAGTTCATTACTTTGAAAGGACTTAGTAGGGAGAATCTAATCTTCAAAACAATATTTGATATGTGAAAAGATAAACAAGACACAGACAGATAGGCATAATCAGATTTATAATGTTGGTATTAATGATTAAAGGGAACAACTTGTATTTATTTGTACATTGACGTGATTGAACATCTATACCTTTTTTTTTAATGATATTCCTTTCTAGCCAAACATGCATTAGTGTCAAAATTGTGTGTCGCCACGGTTACTTGTGATTCTGATCAATCGTGGATAGCCCAAATACTCTGCTTTGGGATAAACTTTTTTAGTTTCATTTTCTGTTTTACTTTTACTTCAAATTCTGAGATTTATACTTGTTTTTACTTTGTTTCTATCAAAGAAATGTATAAGAAATAGTAAGAAAAACTGTTTTTATCTCTTTACATAAAATATTTGAAAGAAAAAAAAATGAATATTCTCTTCAATTTTTTACAAAAACAATTAAGTTAAAATTTAGTTAATAAGTTGATTTTATAAATATATCAATTTTTATTGATTAAATTTTAATTAAAATCTATCTCTTATAAAAAAAATTTAAAAGAAGTTTAAATTACAGACAATTTTGCCATTAAAAAAAATAAAAAATAAGATAAGAAATAATTTTCTTAAACCAGAGAAGTTCTTATTTACTTTTTTAAAAAATCGTGAGAAAAAAAATCAAAATAAGGAAGTTACTATTGGAGAGTACGAATGCTTATTGCTATTTTGTTCTTTATTATGAAAAGACCTAACTCCCAAAGAAAATTTAATATTTTATATAAAAAAAATATGAAAGAAATCAGCAGCTCATGAACATGTTGATATTGTTTGCTAATATGTCCAATGTGTCAGCTGATACTCGTCAAACACTAATTCCATTTTTCCACTTCTGCACTAGAAAATATTTGCTTCAAGATCTTTAATGAGTATTTTTTGAAGAGTTTAATTGTACACAATCAGTGTACAAAGTTTATCACGACAATTTTAATTAATCTTTTTTAATTAATTTTTTTAAGTTTAATTGTTATTTATTATCAATATAAAAATTCTTCACATCACAAATTTATATGAATTAATTTTTATATTTTTTATCATAACAATATCATATATATATGTATGGAGGGAGTTAAAGAGAAACATAAAAAGTGAAATGTGGTCCAAAAAAGCAGCAACTTGCAATTTATTATATACTAGTTAGGTATTGGGGCCAAAATAGAGCAGAATGTAGTGCTGGTCGCAAAGTGTAGAATGACATGGTGAAGGGCACGTGATGGTGGTGTGGGGATGGCAAATTATGCTATTCACTGAACCCCGCACGACCAATGGATTGGAACCCCAATTGTTCTAATCTACTTCCCCGTGCGGTGAAGCTCACTAACTCAACTAGTAGGACCCCAAAATTATCATCGGTCTAATTCATTGTTGCCCCTTTACCTACCACCCATTACTACACCCTACAACTTGACTAGCCCACATGAAACTCCATGTACATTAATTATTCTTTAAGGTGAATGCTCATGGTCTCTCCGTTTTTTATTTTTTATTTTCTCCGCTCTTAGATAACTATAGTAGGTTCGAATTTGATAGTGTGTTTTATATTATCATAAGTTAAAATTTGATTAAAAAAATTGTAAAAATAAAAGGTTGGATGATCATCCATCTTTCTTTAAAGTATATCTAATCTAACTTGTTTTTTCATACTTTGATATAAATGTGTTCATGCCATTTTGTTGACCCAAAACTTGCCAATCTAAAGGATCCAACTTTTGCCAACACGTTTTTAGGAAGAAAAATATTATATAATTTCAAATCTTGATGAATAATATGCGCTTTCTTTTTAAGATAAGACAAATGTTAGCATTCAAGTGACAATTATATAGACACAACAATAAAAATACTCTAAAATATAGATAATACGTTGTTCAAAATAATAATAACAAAAGTATTAAATTTTATTGAATTTTGAGTAATTATGCGCATATAAATCTAACTAAGTGGAGGTCAGTGAGAACAAACATGGTTTTGTGGAGTCGTTTCTTTAACTTGTGTATGCATGTTTAGAACTCTATCAATATTATTAGTTGTGTTATTTGGTCGTGACTTACATGTTTTTAAGTCATCGTTTGGAGACTTTAGAATGATACAAATGAACTAGTGTTTTCATACTCATTTTACTTGTAAACGGATTTATGGATTAAAATCCAACATCATATTCATCTAATTGTTAAAGAAACTAGTAAACTTATTAGATTTTGAGCATACAAGAACACTAGTATTAAGACTACTTGGAAAGTACTCATATCTAGATATTGTAAGGTGAATCTTGATAGTGTTCTTCGACCTATTACCCGAAATTATTTATTTAATGGACTCGTTCATGTCGAAAATGACAATTATTATATAAATTACGATGACGATATAGGCGTTGGATATGTTCGTTTTTTTTTTTTAATGAAATTTGAACTCTTTTCATGTTATTAGCGTGGCTCGAAATATGAACTTCAAAAATGTCATATTTAAAAGCGAATCTAAACCTCTAATTATTATGGTCGAAGGTGTGTTGTCTACCTCGTCGAATCTCCAACCTCTCTTGAAAATAGTCCACACTCTCATTCGTCTTTTTGAATGAAATACTTCTCTTCATTACATTTTATACGAAACTAATCGTAGTACTATTTTTCTAACAAAAGAATGCACGCGTCTCTCTAAATTTATATATTTTTTAATAAATTTACTTTTTTATTTAATGGCATTTTTCATATTAATTATAAAAGGATTAAAATCCTCTTCTTCTAATTAATAACCTAGCTCTATTTCCATTAAAAAAAATAACAAGTGTGATGCAAAATATAAATAATTAAGCTACATCTTAGGATTTTATACTAGAATGTGAGAGTTTTGTTGTGCCATATAAAAAATCAATTGCACTAATAAATTACTAGTCCTAGAGGGTAATGTATTGTCTAGGCAATAAATTAAATATTATCAAGATCGACAATATTTGTAGTATGTATAATTGCATCAACTTTTTGTTTGTAATTAATTTGTCTATTAATTCAAAAACAAAATCTGTTGCTAATTCTAATTTTATTTTACTTTTGCAATGAAATACAAAATCAAGAAAACTGATAAATGTAAGAAAATTGAATAGTCTTCTAGGAGAAAAATGATTGTTTTCTATTAATTTATTATTTGTGACTAAAAATAAAATAATAATAATAATTTATTTATTGTGAGTCTAAAACTAAAAGTGTATCCTTACATTTTACTTGCACATCTGTTAAACTCATAATTTGTTGTCTGAAAATATATATTTTTTAATAGAAAAAAACCAGAAATGTTGTGTCACTGACACTGCTACAGTTACAGACTTACAGGTTTTGAGGATCTGAATTGGAAGAGTGAGTTCGGGGAGGTTGAAGTGGTTCACGAAGTGAGTCAACTTCCGAGTCGCGTAAATCAGAGTTTGTGATTTGAAAATTGGAAATGTCTCTGAAAGCATCTTATTCATCGGATAATCTGATTCTTCCGGTATCGGATCCTCCAAACGATGAAGACCGAGAGAGGCTTTTGAAGAGCGATGATAAGATCCTCAGAGGTTCTTCCATGACTAAACGAGGAGCATTCGCTGCTATCTCTTACATGTCTTGCGCTGGTTCGCTTCACACTATTTTTATTTTCTATTTACCAATCTTAGAATACAAATCTTCCGTTCAATCTATTTTATCATTAAATTCTCCAATTAATTAATTATCTATTTTTGTTTTGTAGTGCTCTTGGTGATGTTCAATAAGGCGGCTCTTTCATCTTATGACTTTCCATCTGCAAATTTCATCGCACTTCTTCAGGTTCATCCTCATTAAGCTGCGTGTCTTAAGATTAAGTAATAATATTTATGTATGCTTTTTCCTTTACCATTTTGGTGGTTTATTCTCTAAATTGATAGCGTTGATGTTAACTTGCATTCGTCACCTATGAAACACTGACATAAACATAGGACACTGACATGTAGATACTTGTAATAATTTATGAAAATGAAACTGATTGAATGTAATCATATGTTTAAGTGTCATATCAGTGTTAAATATTAACACCCGTCGGACATTAGACACATCTTCAGTATGAGGTGCCAGTGTAGATAGTTTTTTACTTAGGTTTTTGTTGACTCTCTCTTTTCCTAGCCTACTACTTTATTTTATTTTAATTTTTTTCCCTTTATTTTAGAGTAAGATTTTGTCTGCTGAGTCATTGGGGATAATCCAACTTAGTTAAAGCGACAATACAAAATTTAAATTTCCTGTGTTTGGAGCAGAAAGAAATGATATTGGATATCAAATTATAGGATACTATGTGGTGTCTATGCCTTGGTTTATCACTTTAGCTTTGCAAATTGAATACCAATCGAACTGTTCTGAGTTTTCAGTTTATCTGTTTCACATTTTCAACAATGCTTTCTATTGCTGCAGATGGTATGTTCGTGTTGTTTTCTATATGTATTGAGGTCATGGAGGATAATTTCTTTCACAACAGGTGAAGCAGTAAATATAGCTGATAACTCAAAAATATTTGTGTCGTTGAAGACTTTGAGGCACACTCTTCCTATAGCTGGATCATATTTACTTTATATGGTATGTCTTTCACTCTTTCCTTCCTTTTTTAGCAGTCTCAATTTTGATTTATGTTCTCCTTCTATTATTTCATTTACTCCTGTATTTCTACTTGAAAGCTAGTCACCATGGAGTCTGTTCGCGGAGTAAATGTTCCAATGTATACCACCCTTAGGAGGACCACAGTAGTATTTACAATGGTTGTGGAGTATATGCTGGTGGGGCAACAGTATACACCTTCTATAATTTTCAGGTAAATTACTTTCTTTCACTGCATGATGTGACACAGAGATCCATACCATGTTCAAATAAATATTTGATGAGTCAATGCATCTGAAATTTTGGTGACATATGTGAAATGTATAATTTAACACGTAAGCGATCAACTGCCCTATTATGTTTATTTTCATTTTAGGTGGGATGGAAAAGGTTCCTCAGCATAAGAGATATCAGAAACCATTCCATCCAGCAGTATAAAATGTTCCTCAGTTATACGGAGTTTGTTCCTTTCCATCCCCATTCTTCTGAATAAATGTCTAGCATATAAAAGGATGGCTTGTGGTTTGTCCAGTTTTCAAGCTCAAAGGACTCTTACATGAAGGGAGGCTTTAGAGATATTATAAAACCATCACTTGTTTTCATCTGATAGTGTATACTTTTTGGATAGTTAGTTCTTAAGGCATTGGTACTTTACTATGGCAAAGAAACAATTTAAGCTTAAGTTCTTAACTGTAAGTGAGCACCGAGCACCTGATTTATTACTTCATCAACTCTACTTATTATAGATACAAGTGTATATTAACACATGGCATTGTAATTGATATTTTATAATATAGAAATTGCATTGGACATTTTAAAGTATTTCCCGATGCTTCCCTTGCATGCACGTTTAAAAGGAGATGTTGATTTGCATCCCATTAAAAATGACATAATTGGTTAACTGTCCACCCTGTTACATTACATCTCCCCTTTTCCTTTATAACTTGATGAAGTAAATGTTCAAATTGTGTTTGAATGAGCATCTCCCTGATTCCTTCGTTTAACTGAAATTTTTAAGGTTGTTATCAGTGTTGGCTTGATTGTCTTCGGTGCATTTATTGCTGGAGCGCGGGACTTATCTTTTGATGCCAACGGTTATGCCATTGTTTTCCTGTCAAACATCACAACAGCTATATATCTTGCAACAATTTCTCGTGTTGGTTGTATCATCACCCCTCTCTCTTTCTCTCTCTGACACACACATAATTTAAAATCCTCTCCCCTTGTAATTAGCCCATTGTTTCTCAATTATTTAGCATTGTGTCTTTTTCTCAGGAAAAACTAGTGGCCTTAATAGCTTTGGGCTTATGTGGTGCAATGGTAAGCCTGCAGATTGTGTCAAAAGGACTAATTAAAGTTTCATGCATGTTTTTTGGATGAAAAAATGTATTAATTTTTTTATCTATTTCTTATATGAAACAATTTCTTATTATAGGTATCATATGCGGGCCAATTTTGTTTGTTTGGACATTTGTTCGGGGTGACTTGAAGATGACTATTAATTTTCCTCATCTGCTTTCACTCGGTTTTATTGTATGTTCTGCTTGAGTTTTTCTTCTTTTACTTAGTTGCAATTATTCTTGTTTTTTTGTCAAAAGTATTTTTGTTATCCCTTGGAAGTAAACTAGGAATCTATTAGGAGTCTTTATGGTGTAAGTCACATATAAGATTAAGAATTAGTTATCCCTTCCGCCTTTTGCACTTTGCCATCCCAGAGCTTTTTCTGCCACATAAAATTTGGTTCGTAGTATATATGTTGATCTCACATGGTCTATTTTCAAACTTGTTAAAAAATATCAGTTTTCTATCATGGAAGAGTTGTATACATATTTGCAAAGTTCCAAGTGTTTGTTATGGGGAAAAACTACTTTTTTCCTATAGCAATCTGCTTCAAAATTTTATCTCATTTCCCTCTTAATTTTGATTTTTTATCGAGTTTTCAATTTTGTGCTTTTTTGTGGAGACAGGTTGTTTTGCTTCTATCCTGCATCCTAGCTTTCTTCCTGAATTACAGCATTTTCCTGAACACAACTCTGAATTCAGCTCTGACACAGACAATTTGTGGTAACCTGAAGGTTTGTTCACTTGCAAGTTGTTTTGCCTTAAATGTATGATGCACCTATCATTCCAGGTTGGCATAGATGACATGCTTTCGCTTCCTGGGTATTATCGTTAACTACTGCACAGAATTTTCTTCCTGGGATAGTTTTCTTTTTAAAAAAAAAAAATTGAAATTTTATGGGTATTTAGGTAGAAACAAGTGTGCATTAGTACACTTCTTGGCTATTAAACTGTTTTTTTTTTTCAATCGAGGTGAGTTAGGTCGAGTATGGGGTGCCTAGATTAATTTATTTTTTAGTTCTCTTGATATATGAGAGAGAGAGAGAGAGTGAGAGTGTATAATTTTTGCCTTTGGACATGGAAGCAAAAGAGAGTGGGAACACAAGGGAGAGAGATGAGGTACACTACCTAACTTATCAGAGTTGGAAGATGAGCCAGTGGCATTTCAAACTATAATGAACTGTTAATTTTCCTTTGGACATGGAAGCAAAAGATACTGGGAACAAGGGAGAGAGACGAGGTACACTACCTAACTGATCAGAGATGGCAGTGGCATTTCAAACTACTTACTGTGTATTTAGAGCGGCAGTATCGCTCTAAAAATTTTGAAGTAGAACTTGGTATGTAGTGAAGAAGAGTTGTTCTTGATTGATGCAACTTTGTTATGAGATTGTCACATTGGAAATATTTGATAAATATTAACTAGGACCCGATGCTAAGACTTATCACCCTATGTTGGTTTTTGTTGGACGAATAATGTATCCTTCCATATGATGCCATGGATATGTAGTCCATTGTGCACTTATTATGTCTACAGAAGTAGTTTTTATTTTTAATTTTAGATACTTATACAAATGTATCCTTTTTATGTCGTATAAAAATTTGATGGTTGTAACTTGTATGGGAATTTTATGCGTCGACTCTAAATAATCTGAATTGATGTCTAGGATCTATTTACTATTGGCTTTGGCTGGATAATTTTTGGTGGGCTACCATTTGATTTTGTGAGTGCTCTTGTGCCAACTGACCTTCACTTATCACTTGAGTGTATCTTTTCTTTTGATAGAATGTGTGGTCTTTTGGTTGCAGTGGAATGTAATTGGACAGTTTCTCGGTTTTACGGGTTCTGGTTTATATGCCTACTATAAGCTCATTGGCAACTAGCTTGCATTGTTGCCAAGTTCTTTGGTTGCTGTCTTTATGAAGTTAGGAAAACCATTTGCTTCCATTATCTGATCTCACTACATCCATCTTAAAGCAGAAGAACCTGAGTCGGCCATAGATCTATTGAATTTGTGATCAAGCTAATATGTGTTATGTTGGCTATAGCATGTTCAAACTGGTATTGACCTGTCAATGAGTTCACTCAGTGCTTTTGATGAATCAGTTGAACCCCTCTCTCCCCATTTCTTTGGAGTGTAACTTTGGAATTTCCATATATTTGTTCATTTCATTTTTTTGGGGTATGATAACTTGAATCGAGAAGGGAGAGGGTAATCTAAGTTGTTGAGATTCAAATTTAGAAACCCATATTACTTAGATACTGTCTGCTACCTTAGGTAATGCTGTCGGTTTGTATACCTGTTCTTTTTATGGATCATATATGAAATATCTCTCAATTTATTGCCGTGAAAAATAACAAGTTGAAAAGTAAAAGTGCTTATGTATGGTTGGAAAGAGCCATGGGAATCAGACAGAATGAAGTAATCATATAATCTTACAGAGCAAAAGTTTCGAAGTTTGAAAAAGTTTTAGAGTTTTACCGGTCCTTTCATTAATTTCATACTACAACATATCATCTTGAAAAAGAAAAAAAAACCCAACATATTAGTAAGTTGTCTTGAAACGTGTAAAAGCAAGTTGCCATTAAGCACTTTTGAGAAGAAAAAGAATTCTAAACATTAATGAGTTTAACGGAATGGACATTTTAATACAATCTCAGTGTAAAATTATACTACCTCCGCCCTTGTTATAAAATTAATTTTTTGTTTTACTTTTATTAAGAAAAATTGATAGACGAATTGATGTGTTAATTTTATGCCTTAATTTTTTAAAATAACTTTTGTATAGTAGTATAATCAAGGGGTGTGTTTGAAAAAAAAAAATACATTTAGTAAATTGAAATGTTTGAAAAAATAATAATAAATGCATCTAATAAATATAAATTAAAAATGTATTTATATTTACGAACAAATTTGTTTGCCAAATAATATTTATAATTAAGTATTTTTACATTGATTGACAATTCAAACCGTTGTGGTATTTTTAATAACGACAATTATGATTATTTAGTGACATAATAAAATTAAAGGTTGTTATTAATATTTGCATCTGTGACCACATTTCAAAAATAAATTAAATGCAAGATGTTATATTTTAGTTGGACACGAAGGTAAAATTAATTTACTTGGATGTCTCTTTTTTTCCGACCTAAATTATGTTATCCCAAATTCATTTTAAATTGGAGTAATGAAGATGAAGCAGTATCGTTGTAAAATCGGAGTAATTAAAACTCATGCCACATAAATATATTTTATAACTATAACTATAACTTCAACTTAAAAGCAGTTGCATTTCTCATTTTCTTTATCAAATGTTGAACCAAACTTAATTTGTAATATTATTTTTATTTATTTAAAAAATGAGAAAATAACGTGAGAGTGATGTACAATTTACGGTGACAGTTGATAGTGATTGCATGTCATTAAACCCGTAATAAGAAATACTGTAATCATGTTATAAAAAAATCCAAACAAAAAACGAAAGGCTGCTGACTGTTTATATAAACCGTTATAAAGATTCCAGCTGGCGTAACCGTCATGAACGTCTACGAAACAAACTCTGAGAAATGAGAAAAGTTCCATTTGCACAATGAGTCGCTTCTTCAGTTGACGCAATCGAGCGAGAGCAACATGATGAGTGGGTTGAATATTGTTTCTGATGATAGCCCTCGGCGATCTCTTACCATGCAATTTTCTTCCCTCATGATCATCGATCCCGGCCGTTTATCTTACGACAAACTTCCTTCCCAAACTCTCACTCTCTCCATCCTCAAATTGGATTCCTCTTCCTTCCGTAACTAATTATTACTCTCTTTCTTGTTCAAATTCAATTTACATTTCCTCAATCTTTAATCAAATTTTTTCATTGTTCTTTCAGATGTTGAAGTTCCAAAAACAGCAACTGTTGCGGTACTCAAGCAGGCTGTAGAGTCGGCTTTTAGTCACGTACCTCTCAAAGGACCCGAGAAAATATCATGGTGTGTGTATCTGTTTGTTAATTTCACCAATTTTGATTTTCGATAGTTTATTTGTTGTATTAATTTTGGTAATCTTGTGTTGATTTATATGATGGAGAATTTATATGAATACTTAGAATTTAGTTTTTTGGATTCAATTCATTTTGTTGTGTTAATTTTGATAATCTTGCGTTTGTTTGTGTATACGTAGGCCACTTGTTTGGGGACGATTTTGTTTATGCTATGAAGGGCAGAAGTTAGTTACAGAAACGGACTATCTTAAAGATTATGGTATCAAGGATGGTGATCAGGTTCGGCATTAGTGTCAATTCGTCATGCTTAAATTTCTGTCTCGTAGAGACATGTTGTCGTTTTTTCTTTATAATCTCGAAAGAAATTAAAGGTTAGTATTCAATTTATAGTCAGGGATGTTAGAAAGGAAAGGTTGATCATGACTATATGAATCATATAATTTTGATGTGGCAACAGAATCGTAATTAAGCATGTTCCAATTGTGTTGAGTATGATTCATATTCACTAACCAGAGGGCAGAGGCTCGAGCGCAATGTTTAGTATTTAATCCCATTTTGTATTGTGTAATAAGTATAAGTATTGCTTAATAGAAAACTACACTAGTCTCTCTGCTATCGGAGAAGTTATAGGCACAATTGCCAGCCCCGTGATCAATCGTTTGTGTTTATTTATCTGTTTTCTTTAGAGTCAAATTTTCTTTTCTAAAAAATTGTTTGATTTGTTTATAGTTTAATTCTTAATTATAGTGTGTTGTTATAAGTCCACTGGTCGTAGCTATTGATCATTGTTTTTCTAGTTAGTTTTTTAACAAGATATTTCCTCCTGTCATTGGAATTTTAGATTGAGAGATAATAAAAGCAATTAGTCATGCTCAAGTCATGATGCTTATATCTTGTTGAAGCAGGGGCCTTGACATAGTTTGATTCACATCATAATATGTTTTACTGATTTGAAATTCAATAATTGGTCGTGACATGTGATAATTATTTTGTTTTGATCTGTTTCTGTGCTGCAGCTTCGTTTCGTTCGCCATGTATCCAACATCTGTAGTTTTCAAAGACAACCGTTGAAGAAAAGAAATATCAATTTGAAACAACATGGGAGGTATGAAGTTTTCAATCCAACTATGCAAAATATTCAGGTTTAATTTAGCACTACTCTGGTTACCCCATAGAAAATCGGCTCAATCTGGTTATATACTGAATCGCTTCAATGCGTGTAACAACGTCTTGAAATCATTGAAAATAACATAAGATCTTTGGAGGCCTGCTGCTTTTTATGTAATTCTAATAATATTTGAACATGATTTTCTTTGGAAGTCTTTTATGTAATTCTAATATGGGAGAACATTTAGAAAGAAAATTATATGAATCTGAACAATTTATATATACCCAAACTATACTAAAACATTGGTGTTATTGAATGGACATAAATTATAAATGATGATGGAAACCATCAAGTCCCACATTGCTTAATAGAAAGAAGTTTCAGCTATAGCAATATTATAAGTAGTTGATACTATTCTACTCTCTAATTGTGGAGCCATGAAGCAAGCACAAAGCGAACTATTCTTTCGCCTTTTACTAAAGAATACTGTGTGTTTACTTCCATAAGTGGCATTCCTCTATTTTTGGGAGGTGATCTTGTAAAAGGTCCCTAAAATTTTATTTAAGTCTTTTGAATGTTATTAAATTTTTAATTTCAAATTTTGTTGCTCTTATGATTGTTGTCTCACATTTGTAATAGTCATATCTTGTTGTAAAGTGTTTGGTTTCATATATATCCTATTTATACTGTTCTTATATGTATTTGTTTGTTTTCACTGTAGTTGTATAAAATACACTGAACTATTGCTTACATTCACAAACATGAGAAGATCCATAGTTTGCAGACTATGAAGTTAACCCTGCTAATGTGGTAGAATTATTGATGATTAATATGGGAATATACTATAGTTGGATTGCGTGTATGTTGCTATAATATCGTCTCGATCAAGTGCTAACATTAGCTTGATGGAAGGTGCAGATCATCATCACAAGTGAATGGACGTCAACAGAAAGAACATGATGATGATGACAACAACATTGGTTTAGATCATATAGTCATAGAGAATGGGAAGATCCAGCATAGCAATGCAGAAGAAAATTGCCTTGGAATGAGCAGCAGGTTAACTGGATATTTGGGAGGGCTGTTTTCAGAGACCCGTATGGCAGTTGTGAGGAAAGCTAGAATGGAAGGTGGGGTTTGTCATTCCATGATTTCCAAAGGTATAGTGAGCAGTTTAAGGAAGGTTAAAGGGATTGTAGGCCATTGCAGGAGGCCACATCGAAGACACACATGGAAAGAGTTTTCATCTTTATGATTTTATTCTCTTGTCAATGCAACACCGTTCAGGATTTTATTCTGTCACAAATACTGTGGCTCATTGTTATATTGCATTACAGTTTATTCTTTTTCATGTACAAATAATTTATTTTGTCTTTCAAGTTCTGCAAACAATGATTGGTTTGCTAGAAAAACTATAAAAATTTATATTAAAATTCACATCAAACCTTTTGGTGTGTTAAAAAATAAATTTTGAATATAAATAAGTTTAACTAGGGATGTTTTATGAGAAGTGAATGATTCTATTTGAAAATGGGTCTTATAAAAAATGAGTAGAAAGGTTTACATTTGGGCCTGAGAAACATCTAATGGAACAGAGGCCCAATCAAAACAGAATATTGTTTGTTGCGTCCAACACCAAGCAGGCAGGCAGGCAGTATCACACAATCGTGTGGCAAAGAATTCAGATAGACCTTCACCTTCCCAAATCCTCCTTTTCTCCTACTCCAATCACTACACACGACTCACTAACCCCAAATATACACAACACACACACATAGAGCGAGCGTAACTGATACTCGAAATTACCCTCGCGATGGCCACAATGATCATGGCATCCTCCAAACCCATAATTCGAGTTCCCACAATTTCCCTTTCCCCTACACCTAAACTCCCCATGCTCCAAATCTCACTCCCAACCATCAACTCCAAACTCAAACTCCAAATCTCAAAGCTGAAATCAATAACCCTAGCCGCAACGTCACTCTCCTTAGCCTTCGCACCACCCTCCCTCGCTATCGAAAAAGCCGCTCTCTTCGATTTCAACCTAACCCTCCCAATCATAATGGTCGAATTCCTTCTCCTCATGGTCGCTCTCGACAAATTATACTTCACTCCTCTCGGTAACTTCATGGACGGTAGAGACGCATCCATCAGAGAGAAACTAAACAGCGTTAAGGACACGTCGGATGAGGTTAAACAGTTGGAGGAACAGGCGAATGCAGTTTTGAAAGCAGCACGTGCCGAAATATCTGCTGCTTTGAATCAGATGAAGAAGGAGACACAGGTTGAAGTGGAAGAGAAGATTGCGGAGGGAAGGAAGAAAGTGGATGCTGAATTGCAAGAGGCTCTTGCTAATTTGGAAAAGCAAAAGGAAGAAACGGTTAAGTCTCTTGATTCTCAGATTGCTGCCCTTAGCCAGGATATTGTTAATAAGGTTCTTCCTACTGCTTAGTTCTTTCTATCATTATATATCATTTCAATCTACTACCAATGGTTCCATTGTAATTTTATCAATATTTCAGATGTTCTCTTCTGTTCTGTGTATCTATAATCTCAAAACCATGTATTGATTATTTACAATTTATGGATAAAATTTGAGTGCCTCGTTGTGTTATTCCGTTTTGTTCGTTTCGATACTGCGTGATCCTTGATGATCAAGTTAAGTCATAGCTCTAGCGATTCTGGATTTTACCTATATTGAAGTATTTAATTTATGTACTTCAAAGGGAATGACTAAACCTTCAATTGGAAACTGTTAAATTTGGGTTCCGAATCTTCATACAAGATATGTCAACTAAAGGACAACTTAAAATCCAATAACAGCTTATTCCGATATCAGTGATATTTGCTGTAGATAATACATTTAGTTTCAGCGTATTTAAATTCAGATGAGAAAGTAATAATTAATATAAATTCGGAAACCAGAATGTAATGTCAATTTGCGTCTAAATAATACTTCTGTATTCCAATGGTGATACTAATTCATTCATTGTTCATTTTCTAGTCGTTTTTTCCCTTTCTAATTGATATTGTAGATATCAATTTAACTTTATCTATCACTCAACCAAACTTATATGTCAATATCACATCAGACTTCATACATTTATCGGCCTAATTCAAGTAACTAAAACCCCTTTCAATCTTTTTTAATTATTTTTCGTTATGTTTTTAACTATACTTGTCAAATTGATTATTTTCATTAATTTCTTTCATAAAAAATGTTAAATTTTGTAGAAGTGGCATCTCCTTCGTCTCACAAACTCTCAAATCTAAAAATTTATTATATTTTTCAATTTAACAACTCAAAAATGTCATCAAACCTTTTCTTAACCTTTAAGTTCAACCTTTTAAACTCATAAAAATAAAGAATGAAAAATACCCAAATACATTTTTCTTCGATTTTCTTTATTTTCTTCGTCTCATTTATCTTTTGCCGATCTAGACTATTGTGTAAAGTATCAACTCCTAACAAAAAATATGTTAAATAGAAAGGGAAAAAATTAATACTAATTAATTTAATTATTTAATAAAAAAATTCCAAGTTCATAAATCTCTTTCAATAATGAATTCATAACTTTTCAAACTCATAACTTTCAAATTGAAACTCAAATCAAAACTGATAACCTTCAAACTTAAATTCAATTAAGATTTAGATCTATCACAACTCCATTCATCTCATGACACAATAAGAAGAATGGGTTTAAGAATTTTTCATTTTTTATAAGTTTGAAAAGTTATAAATTTGAATTTGTAACTTATAGATTTGAAGATAATAGATTTAATGATTTTTTTTCTGAATTTTTAGATTGAAGAAAAACATAAATGTCTGGGTTTGAAGATGAATGAGATTATACATGTTCAAAACTTAACATTTTTTGATCAAAATTAAGGAAAATGATCAACTTAATTACCAAAAGTATAGTTAAAAAATCAAAACATAACGAAAAATAATTACGAGATTAAAATGAAATTATAAAATAAGTTAAAAGACTAAATAGTAATTTAGCATTTAAAAAAAAAATACAAAAATAGACATAGTCATTTAAAATAGTTCAATTTTCGCTTAGGTCCAATAAGTTTTTTTTTTCTTTTTGATTTTGTTCTTTAAATTATATTTGCTTATACTATTAACCTTTAAAATTATTAAATTACGCATACAATTATTTTTTTTGAATTATTGTCATGAAATATTAAGATCTAATTGAAATATTGCAACAAATTAATTATCTAAACTATTTTGCACACAAAAAAAATTAAAAATATTAATTATATTTTTAAGGTTATACATACATGTGGTTACATTATTGCATAACAAAATACATATTGAATAACGGTACTAACAAAGTGTAACTTAAATAATCAAATTAAAATAAAATATACTTAAAATAACTAAGCGGATATTAAATTAAATTTAAAGTACCGTAAATATATTTTTTGATGGAAAAAAAACAAACGGCTTTGGGAGTTCCAAAGATGTACATCCGAACCAAGCCCATCCAGAGTTACATATATGGACCAATCCAGTCCAAGAATACATATGATCAAATTTGGAGTAAAAAAACCCCTTTGAAAAATTTGTAGCACTGCTGAGAGGGTGTACAAAGCAGCCACCATGAAATTATGTCACTGTATAACCTAATCTTGCATTAACTTTAACTTCGTAGGAAATAGAAGTTGATTGAAAACTTCTTTTAAGATTTTTCTATCTCGCACTTCCCATTTGTATATGTCACAACTCTAAAGATATATAAAAAGATAAGTTTATTATACCAGTAATTTTGAATTTTTCCAAACTTATGAAATCAACAAGTTTTTGAATCTTTAAAACTTCCAAAATATAATTTTTAAAAATTTTAAATTTTCTCGAAACTGTTAAAGGACTTGAAACTTTCAAAATATGAAATTTTAAGAATTTTTGAATCTTTTGAACAATCTGAAATGTTAAATCAAGAAATTTTTGAATAATATGAAACTTTCAAAATATTAAAAAATTTCGAACATTTCATATATTCGAAACTTTCAAAAATTGATTACTTTTTTTACAATACAAAAGTTTTTAAGAAATAAAATTTTCGAAACTCAAAATTTTAAAACTTTCGAAGGTTTTGAAAGTTTAGAATTTTTTTTAAATCATTGATATAATAATTAATATGTTAACTTAATTTTACAATGCCTAGAACTAGAGGTGCAAATGGAGAATTAGAGGTGATAGAGTTAATAGCGTTCCACCCACAACATCATATTGATGAATGAAGGAAGCAAATTGTCCACCTCGTCAATATTGTCGTAGATGCGGTTTTAGGTCTCATGACCTTGGCGATGATGTTTAGGAGTCTAAACAGGATGTTCGGGAGCCTGGACATATGGAATACAAGGAAGTTGAGGAGTAGTACGTTGAAGAGCAGGTCTAGCAACCTGGATTCTCTAAAGTACCATTGGTGTCGACACAATATGAACACCATATGACTCGTAGGATATGGGAACATGAGATATATTTTAATTAATTAATTTTTAATTAAGAATAAGTATATATTGTTGTGCTTTTTAATTACTCGTATGATCGTGGTTCGTTGAAGGCGATCATACATGGCTTGAAGTTGAACAAGTTTGCTGACGTACCTGTATGTACAACACAGGATTCGAGAATTTGAACTGGTACATTTGTCTTCACCTTACTTAATGATAGTTGATGCTGGTCTCATATTGCCTTTGTAGAAATGTGGCATATGCAGACCAACTCGTTTTATATGTCATTTGGAGAGATGACGATCACATTGGACAACGTCACAACTATTCTCCACATTTCACCCTGTGGTAGGTTTTTGATGCACCAATAACATGAACGCTAATAAGGTTGTAATTGATGCACGTGAGTTGTTTGGAGCAACCTTGGAGAATGCAGTTGTTGAGGTAAATTATAAAAAAATATGCATAATATAGACTGTAGTGGTTGCGTGATTTAGATAAACATATCATTCAAACTAACATGTTTGAGTGTGTTGCTGGAACGTACCTCTTGCATTTAGTAGACAACACTATTTTTGCAAGCAAGACTCAGACTTGTGTGGATGCAAAATACATTAATTTTTTCATTGATTTAGATCGTTGTTGGGAGTATGCATATGGTACTGCTGCATTGGTTATGCTATATGACAACTTGGGAGATGAAGTTGTTCACAACATTAGACAGTTGAGAGGATATATAACTCTATTACAAGTATATAATTTATATTAAGTTGTGTTATTTATTCATTAAGTTGTATTTTTAATTTACTGTCTTTTATTTTTGGTGCAATGTTAGATTTACAAGCATTTTCCTAACATCTATAAGCGAGACGATAGTGGAACAATTTTTGCGCATATTCCAAGAGCTTGTGGGTGGACTGCAGAACACATTGTTGAAGTTGAACTGCTAACACATCGTGGAAGACTTGATGTTATTTTGCTTAACGAATAACCAAAAGAGATGCTGGTATAATATGGGGTCTCCCCCTCCTGCGGGTTTATATCATACATTGATGATCGAGTTAATCATCCTTTAGAAGCAAAGTTGATGTTCTCTAGCTACCTTCGTTGGGGTGGAGTTTCAGTCTCATATCTATCGGAGCGATGTCTTCGACAATTTAATCGCATTCAGTGCATCCACGTGACATTCACTACGAGAACATGTATAACGACCTTTTGAAGTCTATCTCCTCTAGCAACGTTTTCTAGCGAGGTCACTGCAGACTATTATGTCCGATACGTAAATGTTTCACATCCTTTGATGCTCCACCTGTCAGTCCACCTATTGTTGCACATGTTGATCCACATGTTTCATCATCTTTTGCACAAGCCGATCCATCTTCGGCATAAGAACGTAGAGTATATGAGCTCTTACGTATGGCCATACAGATGGTAAATCCAATAGATGAAGTTCATGAAATATTAAGTAAGTTACTCTGCATGTTCCCAAGAGACAAGTAGCAGATTTTTTTATGTATGATAAATATATTTTGTATCATGGATTTCTATTCTAATATGACTTTTCAAACATCAATTCTTAAATCATATGTTATAAGTAAATGATTAAAATTTCAACTCTAACTCGATACCAAAAAAGAAATACAATTGTTTGAAAACTTCACACATATATACTAATTTTCATTTAATGACATATAATATGGCTTGATAAATGTTGAATTTATGTGTTCTCAATGCTTAAGATATACTGCATAAACTATATCCCATGTCTTCGCACAATCTTTTGCAAATATGAATGACCGTATAAAGTATCTGCTAAATCGTAATTGTGTGTTCCACATCAAACACTACAAACACTAATTTTTTTTATCTTTCATCGATACTCAATAATATACATATGAGTTTGAATGAAAAGTTTTCCTTGTGAGAACAAATTACTATTGATTTTGATTTATATTGTTTCCGATAGTTGTATCAAATCTAATTATAACAATTATTATCCTATTTTGTCTTTCAATAATTTTTGTCCATTCAAATACAACTTCTCGAGAAAAAAATATCTACGAAATATATTTCAAATAAAACATCAATATATATATATATATACATTAAAAACCAAAACTTATAATATCAATTATCACTACGATTACCTGATCAGTCGTGAGTAGAATCTATGGTCGGTGGTGTAGCAGGAACTTCACCTTCAACTCTACTCATACGTGCTTTAAAAAATTATTTTTAAATAAAATTATATTATTTTTAAACTTTCTAGAAAATTGAAAATTTGAAATTTTTTTAAATGTAATCTTATTTCGAAAATTTGATTTTTAAAAACTTCACAAATTCACTCATTTTCAAAAAATTAAAATTTCTAAAACTAACAATTTCTAAAAGATTAAAACTTCTAAAGTTATCAACTTTTTCATTTATTATTTCGAAAATTTGACAATCAATCAAAGTTTTGAAATTTTTGAAAATTAGTAGTTAAATTTTCTAATTTGTGAGGTAAATAATGTTCAAATTTTTACATATAATTAAAAGAGTATAATTGCTTTTTAATGTGATTTATGGGATGACAAATACAGGTGAGGATGGGAGATAAAAAAACTCCTTCTTAACATTGAATAAACTATATGTTACTGAAAATAATTTGGACCAACCCCTTTTCTTCTTTAAGGATGTCAACTACTGTAGATCTGCTACTTCTTCCATTGTTCAAACCACTTTAACGAACAAATTTACACGACTCTCATATCATATACCGGAAAAAAAAACAGAAATTTTTTACTCGAAACTCTATTTTACTCTTTTCCATTTTTAACAATTTTTAATTCTTCATTTTATTTTAAAAATTAAAGATTAAATATTTTTTGTGCAAAATACAAAGTTTTTAAAAGCAAAAACTATATTCTGAAAAACTAAAATTTAACTATTCAAAAATTTTATTTCTATAATTTATAATATTTTTGAATAAAAGATGTGTTTCATAAATGTTGGACAAGAATTAAAATCATTGTTAACTTTATATTTATTTACTCTTCTAATTAATAAAAATAAAAATATGTAAAATAAAAATATGTGATTGGTAATGTATTTTTTGAATACCTTCAAAATAAAATGTTGGAAGAATTTTTAATATATATATAAATTATAATCTAATAATTGTGATGGGACATTCATTTCACATGGTATACACTAGTTCTCACATAACGTAATAGACTTTCTTTGTGTGAGAGAGAGTTAACGAGAGAATTCATGTGATATTTGGAAATGGATTCTCTTTGATGAAGATTTCACTAAATATTTGTTCATGTTGTAATTTCAATTCTTAAACTCCACCTATTTCTTCTTTTTAAATTGTAAACCTCCTCTCACTATTTCTTTCCTGTCAGTACAAATCTCTTTGGATGGTAATGTTATTAGAAGAGGTCAAAACCCATGATTTTTTCAAATGGAAACATTAAATTAAAAAACATTTTTTAAATCATATAGATAATTTTAATTATACTATATTTTACTACAAACTTAATTTTTTTAGTACATAACTTTTCAAATCAAATAGTTAATAGATTTAATTAATACTTAGTTGTTCGAAATTATCAAATTTAATATATCTAATTGAAACAATCTTTAATTAATTGAAATTTTTTCGCTTAGAACTAAAATTAACATACAAAATCAATATGAAATCAAATGTGCTCATCCAAAAGCATGCACCAAACATGAGATCTAGGATATATCTTTCATCATCACTAACAAGTTGCTTTGAATCATGTTAGACAATTGTTTTTCTCACAAACCCAATTAAAATATTGGTTATAGATAACTATGGACCACGGTTGACCTTTTTGGCTTCAACTTGTGTTGAAATGAATTGGTCTTTAATTGACCAGTAGTTTGTCTAGTTTCTTTTGTCCACCCACAATACGTTCTTTCAATAAATAATTAATAAAGTGCATATGGGATGATTTAAATAGATAGAGAAACATATCTTGATATTGAGTTGAGCTATAAACCATAGGAATTGATAATATTATATTAAACAATCAAGAATGAGTTAGGGCAATAGGTTGATCAATATGTCCCTCCAAAATTCACTGCCCATGGTATTTTATTTTATTTCAATAAATAGAATTTAATTAATAATAATTATAATTAAAATTTTTACTCAAATTATCTCGTATTGTTCTTAAATAAAATTTATTAAATAGTTAAAGTGAATCACTTTGTTATTTCAAAGTAATCAAATACTATTTGTTTGAATAGTACATACATGATGCAACACCCACATCTTTAATTACCAGTTGCTAACTTTAGAATATTATGAAATTCCATCATTTTGGAAGATATGGAAAACAAATGATTGGGATTTAACAAATAATGAATAAAATAATAACCACTATCTCATGTGCTGTTCTCCAATTAACATCTTCCAAGATCAACTGATTAAACTATATCTATATATTCGAATCCATATACAATAAACCCCTAATAATTCTACCACGAAACCTATCGCCGGAAAAAGGAAATAAAGGAAGGAATAAAGTACTTATAAACAATCAACTATCATATACGCTACATGATTATTTGAAAAAGCGCACCAATTAAATATAATTTATATTTTTAAATTTATTTTATAAAGACCGGTTAGATTTAATATAAAAATATAAAATAAAAGATATTGTACGTATCACGTAATTCGAAGATGATTTGTTTTGACACACACCAAAATTTCACATTGTTTGAGATATATAATTAATTATAGTTTATAAATATTTATACTATTAATCAACCGATATGAGAATTTTATAGATCCCTTACTAACACTTTAGGATATATTTGAGAATTAAATTTAAGAAAATGAAATAATTATTCTTTTTTTAAATTAGAGAAATTATATAATCTTTTATTATATTATTCTTTTAGTTTAAAATAAAATATAGATTTAATCTATCGTATCTCTTTAAAATCTTAACTTGAAAACGTGTATTGGTTACCAGTAATGAATTTTTAATGACATAGACGAAATGTATTAAATATGGCCCCACATTCCGCAAAGGTTGATTACCTAGCACCATCAAATAAGAATTATATATTTAGAATATGCAAGTGTGTACTATAGAAAGTACAAGATCTCCGTTTGGATCGTTATCTATACATAATTTATTTTCAAACTCCACATACATTACTAAAATTCAAAATAGGGAGAATATAAAAGTAAACAAATGAAGTTGAGATTAGGACAGGATTTGTCATATTGCTAAGTCATTGATGGATAATTGTTACTAGTACTTAACAAACGTAAGCATAGTGGGAGTATCTGTCAGGCTGTGATTAGCTATTAAGTGTAAAATTAGAAGATAATTGGTTTGGGTAATTAGGTGAATAGATGTAACAGGATTTTGCCCTCTCGTGATAGTCCATAGTACGAGGTCCACTTCTTGAGATAAACCACAATTGATAAAAACAAAAAATCATGCAACTACACAAACGTGGGTCCCTCATCAAGATCTCAATCTATCACAACAACAACGAAACGATTCTTTAGTTATCTTCCATACCTTTAAAAATAAAATGTTTTAAAGTTTCTGTACATTATCAAGGAGAGGAGAGTTAATTGTTATGCACGTGTTTCGAATGATTTTATAAAAATTAAATACTTTTAATTGATCGATAATATGTATTAAATTTTATTAAAAATTATAATAATTAAAAAATGTTAGTTTATTAATTTTTTTTAATTATTTGATTTATATATATATATATATTAAATTTTATTAAAAAATACAATAATTAAAATAAAATGTCAATTTATCAATTAAAATAAGTTATAGTAATTCAAAACTTGTCTAATAAATCAATAAATTATATTTATTGACTATTGATTGACTTTTTAGTATCATTTAGTTTGTATGTACGAAAAATAGTGCACATAGTAACAATTTAACTACAATTAAAAAATAATAATTAAAAACTGAATATCACATTTTTTTTAAACAATTTTGTTTACTAGAATGACAAATTAAACACATTTAATTCAATGTAATAAAAAGGAAGTTAATTGAATTGTCAAAATAACCTTCAATAGAAACAGATTTCATGGGAATAAAATAGTTATTGGGTAGTTATAAATAAGGCGGTTTGGTAGTTTCAGAGAGAAGAAGATAGTGATGGGGAATGATAAGGAGGTATTGAATTCTAATTAACCATTAGCATTGGTCATTTAAAAAAACATATTGAAAAAAATAAAATATAGATCGATAAAAATGTTTTATAAATAATTGAATTAAATGCAGTAGAATTAGTTAATTTTTATTTATATTTAAGATTATAAAAATATACATTTTTTTATTGGTTATATTCGAGAGAGGAAAAAGTATTATAAAAATATTAGAGAATATCTAAAGGGATTGTGTTTTATCTAATAGATAGCATTAGTTATTAAACATCTGTTCGAGGATGAAAGACATAAGTGTTTAATTGAGTGAGTAAATTATAAATATATTTAATTGTAATTTTAATTTATATATTTTTATTAATTTATAAAATTAGTTCTCTTATTATAAAATTGGTCACTTTATTATCTAAAATAGATTGATTATTTAGAAAAGTTAAAAAAAAAGGTATGAAATAATTTAATATTTATTAAAAAAATAAAATGAGCAACAAGTTGTTGTAGTACTCACTTAAATACCTAAATAAAGAAATCGCTATTGGGAATGTTATTAAGCATACTTAAAAAAAAATTGAGTCTCTTTTTTTTTAAAAAGAAACATTTATCTCTCTAACCTTTTCAACGGCAATGGTTTTCACCATTTCTCTCAATTCCTTTGCCAAATTTTTTGGGGGAGCATCTCTACCCATTCCATGTGATGATTGTAAGAGTAGAAAATTAGGGGTGATGATATTAGACTATCTTCGACAGAGATAAAATGAGCTTATTTGCAACCGTGTAATTATTTAACTTTCAGTTTTTGTGTGCCAAGGTGTCATCATGGTACTGTGAGGTATGAAGGATGTTTCACAATTTAATAATAATAAAATTATAAGGAGTATCTTTTATTAATTTATTAATAATAATAAATTTATCTTTTTTTATTAATTTATAGCCGATAACTTCTTTTTAATTTATTAAATAATAATAATTTTGTAACCATTAGCTTTTTTTAGTTAATATACTACCGTTAGCTTTTTTCTCCCTTTAATTATGATTGTTAGCTCATTAATAGGAACAATTTATTACTCATATTTTTTCTTCACAATTTTTGTTATATAAGTTTATTTAAGTTTAATTTTATTTTAATTTTAAATTTTTATTTTAAATTAAAATAATGTATAATAATATTAATTAGAATATTTAAATTAATATTTTAAGTTATAATAAGATTAAATATAAATTAAATATTAATGTATAAATTAAAGTAATGGAATATAATGTGATTTTTTAAAAGTTAAACGGTAAAAAATGAATGAGTTGATTTAGAGTGATGTGACATAGTAGAATTTGAATCATGTTAGAATTCATAGTTTGAGTATAAAAGGAGTGAATTGCTTCAAGATGATGTGGCACAATAGACAATTTATATTGAGTTCACCGTTGAAGATGCTCTTAAAATTCTGACAAAAAATTATGTTTTAAAATGAGTTTGGAAGATGTAAAATCTAATGCATATTGTGCAAAAAATAATAATATGAGAAATTGCATTTGCTACTTAAAGAGAGACAAGTAGTTAGAAGGGCCAACAATGGTGGCAAAAGTGAAGATGATGTGGAAGTTTAGAAGTTTAATCGTGGAGATTTGTTGGAAAATCAATTGGAAATTTCAAATAAGTGCAAATGAGTGAAGTTTAAGAGGGACTGTGGTTGTCCTTAATTATAAGTACTACTTAAAAAATAATGTATCCCTAAATATAAGTATTCTTTTTAAATTATCATTCTTTTCCCCCAAACACATTATTGATCAATACTATTAATTTATTTTAAAACTAAATTATATTTTAGTAATATTTAACACAAAATTAATATATTAAATTTATTATTTATTTTTCTTAATATGTGTGAAAAACTTATGAAGAGATGATACATCTCCAACAATAAATAATCATATGAAGAATGAGAGCATTGTAGAATAGTACACATGTTAAAAGTATTTTTCATTCACTTTTTGGTTTGTTTGAATATATGCTATCAAATATTTATTGGCGTGTTGATAATGAACAAAATAATTTGACGTGTAATTTTTCCCCAAACAAGTTTAAGATAAATTATTTATTATAGATAATTCACATGAAAATGAATGTATAATTGTGTATGGAGAAAAATTACCATTATAACTTCAAATCTATCTTTTCTTCATGATTTTAAATTATTTTACTTTCTTAATATGATATTGTTTTATTTATAGTTTTAATATAATATTTTTGGTTTTTCCATCTTATTAAAGTATTTGTTTTATTTAGATTAACATATTAATTTTAATCTAAATAAAGATATATTTAATCAATGATTTTGATGTATCTATATCTCAATCACTTTAATTTTATTAAATTTATAGTATTTTATCATTTTATACTATATAACATGAATGTTATAGACTTGTTCATAAATTCATTTTTTCTGTCTTTATTTTTAGCAAATTTATATTATTATCAATTGATATATTAATTTAAATAAATAAATATTATTTGTTTCTAATAGAAAAAATAAACTGTAATCAATTATTAATCAAATACAATCAATATAATTATTAAAAATTACTTGTTACTCTCCAAAAATTGAATGCAACATACAATAACAAGAGCTCGTTTCTTATAACTTTTTTTAAAAATGATTTTTATATATCATTTATTTTTATTAAAACTTTTTTAAAAATAAATTTTTAAATGAAAAATGTATTTACATAGAATATCTTAAAATATTATTTTAAATATTTTATCTATCTATTTATTGCATTTTTTACAGTAAATTTTTTAAAAAATAATATAAAAATTATTTTGAGAAACTATTCGTATTGAAAAATATATTTTAAAAATATATATTTTTGTGATTTAAGAACCTCTAATGATTGAATATTTAAATTATTGGATATTAAAGTTATTTTTTAATTGTTAACAAATAAATTCAAAATAACTTCTATTATTTCTTAATAAAATTTTCATAAAAAATATATTTAAAATATAAAATTAGAATCATTTTTATAAAAATATAAAAGTTTAATTGCAATTTTGGTCCCTCTATTTTAGCTGAATCGCGAAAGTAGTCGTCACATTTTGTTTCTCCTTAATTTTGATCATCAAACAAAATTTTGATCCAAAATTTGATGAAAATTTCAGTTTTTTTTGTATGTATTTAAGTCACATCATGCTTCAAGATCTCATTTACAATAATTGTATTTGAAATCTATGAAAATAAATAATGTAGTATGATTTAAAAAAAATAAAGTGTTGAACCAAAATTTGTTTGAATACCAAAACTGAGAAGAAACAAAATGAATGACTACTTTTGCGATTCAGCTAAAATAGAAGAACTAAAACTGCAATTAAGTTAAATATAAATCAATTAGATTCAATATATAAAAATCCCCTAGAACAAAATTAAAAACAAAAATTAATTTTAGTTTTGAAAATATCAGAACTAAAAACAAAAAATCAAGGGAGGGATGGAAGAGAACGGAAAGCGAAAGATCTCTCGCCAAAGTTATTGATCCTTACTGAATTTGCACCGTGTGACTCCTAAATGCAGAGGATCCAAAGCCATTAAGATTTATTTTACTAGAAATCCATAAGAATTGAATTGGAATATGGGAAAGAAAGGAAAATATAAATGCAAAGCAAAGTGATGAGATGTGATTGATGGTGTAAAGTTATTTAATGATCATGTTATCATGTTTTTATAGTATGTATAGTACCAAAAAAATAAAACCTCGCGTGCGCGTGAACAGTGGAATATGGAACATAAGATTTCGTATCATTTCACTTACGCCCATTCTTTCTGCGCGTTCCTCAACTCTTTCTTCTCTTGCCACTATCATTTTTAATTTATACGTATTACAATACATTTTTTTTTTATATAAATTAACTGTTTAAATATTTTTTTATTTTATTAAAAGAGAATATCATTTAATCGCCACACACACAAATCTATGATATAAGTGAATTGAAAACAAAAATTTATTTAACCACATAACATATTTTTTTTAAAATAATAAGTGATTAGTTTAACATAAAAAAGTGTTCGTTTGAAATTTTTAGATTTCGTCTGTTATAACTGTTTCTTAAAAATAACTTTTAAATTTTCTTATATGTTTATTATAGTTTTTAAAAAAAATGAGAATAAAAAAAAACATTGTTAATTATTTCTTCAAAAAATTATTTTTTTATAATTGATTTTTCAAATAAAATGTGATATTCAGTGCGTTAGAAAAAAACCAAATATAAAAACTATTGTGTTTTATATTCCGTAGGTGATTAAGTTAATGAAGAAGAATGTAGTTTTGATGAGAAAAGAAAAGAATTGAAAGGAAAAGGGGCGTGTGAGTAGAATGAGAGAAAATCGCGTGGCGGTGAGCATTATGGTTGTGGTGGGGGACGTTCGCTGAATGGACATAGTAGTTAGTATATTAAATATTTAACTTTTAACTTATAATAGTAATATATATATATATTTAATATTTATAATAGTAACAAATAGCAGTAAGAAGAGGAGGTACTGTATATATATAAATATGAGATGAAAGAAAGAAAGGATAGGAAAGTACCCATTAGTAAGTACTTTGAAATCTCCACTCGCTAGTTAGTTACCTGTATACAATATACAATACAATATAATCACAAGGAGTTTGGGAGGGAAACACAGAAGAAATAAACCCCAAAATGTTTGCAGAAGAAAATGGTCTTAAGGGTGACCCTAGGTTGCAACGCATCTATCAAGCCATCAACGTCGTCCCTCACTTCCCCAAAAATGGTTTTTCTATTTTTCTTCTTCCACTTTTTATCTTAATCAAATTTTATCTAGCAGATCTGCAACTATCTATTGTTTTTTTTTTTAATTAAATAAAATGGGTCTCGTTTGTGTGTGTTTTGTTTTTTTGTCTTGTGTTGTGTTGGATTATTAAATTAACACAGTAAGAGGGGAAATTTGCAGGAATAATGTTTCAAGACATAACGACATTGTTGTTAGATCACAAGGCGTTTAAAGATACTGTCGACATTTTTGTCGATCGTTACAGAGACATGCACATTTCAGTTGTTGCTGGTACTTCACTCTCCCTCATACAATACTTTTTTTTTTTTTTTTTTAATCAGAAAGAGAAATTGTTATGCAGGAATTGAAGCACGGGGATTCCTGTTTGGTCCCTCGGTTGCGTTGGGCATTGGTGCTAAGTTTGTTCCTTTACGTAAACCTCACAAGCTACCTGGTATATATGTTTTTTCTTTATCTTCAATTTCAATTAGAATAAATTGTTGCTTCTATACTTTATAATCACTTTAACCTTAAGCTCAAACTTGAAGGTACCAAACTCTTATTTGAGTTAATTTGAAGAAAGTTAGGTTGACTTGTGTTGAAATGTGATGATGTTCTTTACGTCTTGAAACCAAAAGTTTTTTTTTTTTTTTTTTTTTTTTTAAATTTTGTTTTATTTTTAATTTTCTTTTTATTTTATTATGAAAACATGCATTTACACTTTTGATGTAAAACTACTTTTTTCTTCATCCATTTACTTAACAAATATTTTCGGTGTAAAAGGTGTCACAACTTCTCTAAATGGAAAGGCATATTGTCCTACTTTTGGGACCCGAAATCCGTACTATAGGAATCACAGAGTTACCCACAATGGTCTGTCTTGACTGTTAATTTGAGATCAGATCAAACAGTTCAAATCACTCACTTGCAAAATTTGATTTAAACAATTTTGACTGTTGATTGAGATCGGACAGTCCAAAGCTGGGATTTGTTTCTCTATTTGTTGTTCCATCACATAAAGTCAATTGCCTCCAACTTTGATATTTTTGGTTAATTAACACAAACAGATAAACTCATAACATCTAAGAGGACAGTGTGAAATTCTCCTTAAATTTTAGTCATAGCTGACTAAAATAAGTTTCTATGTGCTGAATAAATATTCAACGTGAGATGATAAACAAGTTCTCTATAATTATTGAATCATTATTTGAGTGAAACCAATGTATGAGGGATACTATTGCTTAGTTTGCTACTTTGCTTATATATATTGGTCTTCCTGATCTTGAATGCTATATGATAGGGATTTTACAAGAATTTTTGTTGAGCTTCGTATTTGAAAGTGAAGTAGTTTATTTTCAGCTTACTTTCAATTACTAAAATATTCAAAGCGCGGGTACTTACCTGAGAATATAAGCTGAAAGTGAATTTTGTCTCAATGGCTTTTTTCAATGTTTAAAGCTCAAACTTTAAATTGCCTTGTAAGTGCTTAAAGCACTGAGTAACATATTGTATGACTAAAAGTACTCCAGCACTGAGCTTATAATTATCTCATTTTTGTCCATTTCAAAAGGTTCCAATTGAGACTTGTCTCTTCATAACAGGATACAGTCAAATCTCACTCTCCACTAACATTTGTAACAATTTATTTACAATTGCATTTTTTATTTATTTAAAATAACTACCACATTATGCCTAAACTTTGATATGTTTTATTTTCAGGCGAAGTATTTTCCGAAAAATATTCTCTAGAATATGGAACTGATTGTTTGGAGCTGCATGTTGGCGCTATCCAGCCCGGTGAACGTGCTATAGTTATTGATGACTTGGTGGCAACTGGTGGAACTCTGTCAGCAGGGATAAGACTTTTAGGTGTGGATTTTACTGTTTTTGTCTATATTATCATCCCATCCTTCATTATTTGACTTATGATCATTCAATGTATCTGGTTCTGGTCTTTAATATGCTTTATGGTTTCTTTCAACTTATCATGTAGAATGTGCTGGTGCTGAAGTAGTGGAATGTGCTTGTGTGATTGGTGTCCCTGAGGTTAAGGTAAATGACAAAGCTTTTGTAACTTGTAAGTTATGTTTACTTTTCTAGTTAATCTCTGAAATTTCTATCTCATTTTCTTGGTATAGATACACTCCAAAAACTTAAAATTCTTATAAAAAAATTGATAAATAAAATTAATTAATGTTCATGTGTTGTTTCTCATTGATATAGCCTATTGGATTTCAAACTTGTTGTACTTGTACGTAACATAACATTCATAAGCTTTGTTTGTTGTTTTATCTTGTTAATTGACAAGAGCTGAATCTTAGTGAATCGAATATTTTAAGCTTCTAGAATCATACTGTTTTTTCTTCCTTTCAAATCATCATGGAAATGAAATTAATCAAGCATTCTCTTTCAGGGACGGTGCACACTTATTGGAAAGCCGCTTTATGTCCTTGTGGAGCCGCGTCAATTAGACCAATGTTTTTGAGGTCTGTCACTGTTTCTTGAAATGGAAATTCTGATATCACATTTTTTTCTTTGCTTTAAATGACCATGTTGGTGTGACTCTTATTCATTTTGCTACATGATCTCACAATGTCTTTAGATATCAAAAGCAGCCTTTTTTTTAGACTTTTGTTCCTGGCACCTTTTATGCTAACGTGGTAACTGGTCCAACAATTTGCTAGTGCGTGTTCAAGACAATGCCAAAAAGAAGCAAATAAAGACACATTCTTAGGTTGATTATGTCTTTTGAACTGTAGGAGGGACCAATATGGTTCCTTTTCACTAATGGAAAAGACCTATTATATAATCTGACTTCTTTGTTCCATAATAGTTTTACCATTTTTTGTAGTAGTATGTATATCCTTCTAAATGTATATGCATTGATTGATTCATGCAGATGTGAAATGAAAAAGTATGCTTCATCTTGCAAACACAGGCCATAATGTGATCCTAACTTTTTGCTTGTGGGAGTGTCTTGTCCTGACAAAAAGATCATCCTGGAAATTATCATCTTTGTATCTTTATCTTTTGTACATGTTAGGATATCATGTATGGTTAACAATTTCGGACAAACATCAAGGGATTAATTTTTCTGGCATTTCATTAATAAAATGTCAATTTAAGGCCATACTTGTCTACTCATGTTTCTAATATTCAAAGGTGAGAAATGATTTTATTTTATAAATTTTTTTTGACATTTTGAACTTATTATAGAAAATAAGTTAATCTGAAATAATTTTGAATTCAACTCTTATATTTGGATCCCATTAAAAGTAGAATTAATTTGGTTTTATGTTAAGTGGTCTATAATAGCAAGGAAAAAAATGGCATGTGTGTATATATGTATAAAATCAATTTTCACCAAACATTGGAAAAATTGTAAATTTATTTAAAAGTAAAACTCAGTATTGAAAATTAAGTCATTTTATAAAAATACTAAGAGTTAGCTTGATTTGTGATTCAATGTTGTCCGTGTGCTTTTAGGAAGATGACTCTTTTGAAAGCATGAGAGTCAGAAGTTAAGCATGAGACTCCATCAATTGTAATTTTGTCACTTAAATCAATTAAACATCTTTGAATGTTCAAAACGACTAAAAATACGAGTTTTAGTTATGTTAATATTCATGTCTTGACTTTATTTGTGTACTTAATCATAAAAACTGAACGATCATATTCTAATATGAAATCAATATATTTTTCTTTGTATTGTTATGTGGTAACATGACGTCAGAAAAATGATGTGTAGGAACATCCTAGCACTTCGCAAATGTTCATATCAATCAAAATATTATTTTATTTTAATTCAGTATATTCCGTTATAAATGGATTCATTTTATTCTAAAAAATTAATAACAGCAATATAGTATATGAACACAAATAATTTTCAAAAGTTACTAAGACACGTGTGACGTTCATTATAAGTGGGGTGAAGGACCCAAACCTCCCTTAACCTTTCGAGTATTGAGTCAAAGATAATACTAAAATAATTATCGTATTTGAATATTTCATACAAATTTACAAAATATAATAAATAACTGTAAAATTTAATTTAAATGATAAATGTCAACATTATTAAATTAAATATAATATTTATCATTCGAACTCGAGACCTCACAATTATATATCTATTTTTTAACCATTTTCTCTAAAGACAAAAATATAAATGAAAAAAAATAAATTTACTAACTAAGCTTATAACCATTGGTCTATTTCAATTATTTCGAATGCAAAATGAAGAGATAATAAATTAGAAGTGATGCATGTAATATTAATTAAAAATATAAATTTAGGAAGAGAAAAAATTAAAGTTGCATTAAAAACAAAAAACGATAAAAAATTTTTAAATGCAATAATTATTTTGGAACAGAGGTAAATCACGTTATTGCCATCACTTCACATGACCACGACTATACAATGTCTTTTTTACTTGAGAAAAATATGGACGGAGTGGGGGCGAGCAAACATAATTTTACATATAATGAGGTCCAACTTTTCATTATTTTCTGTTCAAGTGAACAAAAAAAAGCAGTGGTGCAATGCAATGGCTCGTATATGTGTGCAAAATAAAAACTCGTACAGATGTAAATACACCGGGGAGCTCTACTGTATTCAGTGTAAGATTAACTCATTCACACGGATGAGAAACTGGGATATAGGTCAAAAGTGGAAGAACAATATATGATACCAATTCACATATTTCTAAATACTTGTTACATTTTCCATTGAAGGAGAATCAACACTTGTTGTCATATCCAATTTGAGAGCATGCCTTGTAACGCGGTTTGTCTGTTTTCGCAATCTAACATTATCCATGAACAAATCTGCTATAATCTTTCTCATTTCATCACCACAGATTACACCATCTTTTATGTCATTGGTTTTATCTACATTTGAAACAGCACTTCCGTAATCCTTCTCTAAGTTTTCTACCTGATGAAATTTAAACAAGTTCTGTAACTAAAGAGGGGTTTGCTAGATAAAGATACTGTGTCAAAATCAGTTATGTATTCAATAAAGTAGTTAATGCTCGGCTCTGCAATCAGTAAAAGCAGAGAAAGCCACAGGAAAATGATTGTACCTCTGCTAGTAGGATGTCAATTTGGTCATCAGATGTCTTTAATTGATCAAAAGCGTCAGCTGACGATGACCGCAAGAATGCTGTATCCTCATCATTGTAAGGAAGATCAACATTGCACTCTTGAAGCTGCTTAAAAAGAAGCCCACATTTCTCAAGAAGTTTTCTCGAAGTAGTTTCTGCCCGTTCCCTCTTCTCTCCTTCGTGAAGTAGTAGTTTCTAAATACACGAGAAACACAAGCATAGCATCAGCATATAAATCATACATTCTGGGTCCATAGCTTGATTTAAGTTCATAAAGCAAACAAATGAATATTCCGGTAAGGCAGACAGGAAGCAATTGCTTTTTGAAAATGTAAGCTTCCAAGACAATGTCATGCTAATTACATTCCATACAACTTCACGAAGAGATAAAAACAAATTATAGAAAAGCTCCTAACAAAAAAGCCCATAAACATAAACAAATTCAAAATAAGAAAGGAAGGAAAGCCATAATATATATATATATATATATATCACACATCTATTTATTTAGAGCATTACTATTTGTTATGAAAGATTTCCCCAAAAAAGAAAAGAATCCATAAAGATAGGGTATTTGACAATTAACCATTGGCTAACCATACATGGGAGAGTGGGTGGTTGTGATTTGCAAGTGTTACATGCAACCCACCTATCATTCTTCTCTTTCTTGCAAATATATCTCGTAACAATTAGCAATTTTCATTTATTTCACATTTTTTTGTACGAACTATCAAGAGGAACAAAACCTGTGAATCATGTTCAGAACCTACCTCAGCTTCACATTTCTCCTTTACGGACTCACTAAGTTCCTTCTTCAATTCTGTTTGGGAATTACGGAGAGATTTCACCTCTTTAACTAAAACTTTTATGTCAGCTTTGGATTTCGCTTCTAGCTCTCCATACTGTTTTGACAAAATTTCCAGCTGCTCTCTAGCAGTGTCTAAATTCTGCAACAGCTCATCGTTCTGCTGAACAATTGATTCCTTTGTCAAATTCTGACCAGCATTCCCATCCTACATGTATGACAGTATGAGCCATTTTTTATATCAACCATAAGCCCCCCCCATAGAGAAGAGTTTAATATTGGTCAAGCAAATATTAGAATGCCATACCGATTCAGACTTCAGTTTCATCTCCATTTCCAGTGACTTTCGCCTGAGTTCCTCCATATCCCACTGCATTTGGGTAAATCTTTCCCTCTCAATAAGAATAGCCTGCTGCAAGTTCTCCTTATTTTTCTGTTTGGTAGTTTCAAGTTCAACTTCCAAATCCTTGACCTGAACAGCTCCAATAACTTATTGACACATAATATCTATAAAAATCGGAGATTATATGCATGTTATGGAACCATGACGAATCTAGTTTCCACAGATTATAGATATTCGAGTAAGCTCTGGCCAATTTCAGATACACAAAAACAAAAAATAATTTAATTTACAATGAAATGCATGCCAAATCACATATGGTATACCTTTGTCGTTAGAAAATCCTTTGCAGCTATTTCTTGATTTAATCTAACTACAAGGTCCTCCATATCAGTTTTCGCTGTGACTAGCCTTCTCTGCATGGTTGACAGAACCCTGTTCAGTTTATTTCGTTGATCTAGTGGAAGGACTAATTGAGCATCGCCATTACACTTCATCTTTGTGTGGCCCATAACATCTGTTTCTCTTGAAACCGAAGCACAACCAGGAAGGTCGACAGAGCCATCACCAGATGAATTTTGAATCCCAAAATTAGACATGTCACTACCTCGTATTGAACTTCCATCACTTCCAACACTCTCATTTGAAAATTTACGAATGTGACCAAAAACATTAGCATGTCCAGCCTCAGAGAAAAGCTCCATGGTATTATTAGCTAAAAGTGAAGAATCATATGAATTACCATTATTTGTGTCCTTCCCCGTAACATTGTTCACATGTCTGGCATTTACTTTATGCCTAGGAAGTCCTTCTAATTGTTCTAGAATAGTCTGACCCATAAACAAACCCTCATCAATATTCGATATACCATATTTTACAAGCTTTTCTATTGGATTTGTCATATCTTCATCTAAAGTCAGATCATCTGTCCCGACTTCAGAATTATCATCCCGTCCAATTCTTGGAGTTCCTACTTCAGATGGCTCATATAGAGTATCACTACCATAATCTGACGCAACAGAAGAACTGCCAGCAGCTAATGATAGGCTTGAAGGGAGAGGTGATTGCACCGAATAAACTCTGCCATTGGAACCAGGATCTGTTAATGAATTCTGCTGGCTTGCTTCTTGAAATGCTGACAAGTGATTACATGAGGTAATAATTATAAAAAGTTCAAGAAAGCAGACAATCAATTTGCAAAAAGAGATCAACTGACATGTATGAAGCAACAAAATGTGAGATGCAAAAAACAAAATAACATACAAGATCTAGCAGCGGTTTCTAACTCAAGAAATGAAGCCACGGAAGCACATCTTGATATATCAATATCAGACAATAGTTTGGTGATCCACTCCTCCAAAGAGCGCCTTCTCTGTAGCAAAGTAAAAATGTTAAAATCTGCAGCCGCCTATTCAACTCTTGTATTGACATTTGTGTACAGTTGGCACAATCTGATTGTGATAAGAAAGTTTATAAGAAGGTCCAACTAACTACATTAGATGGAACCACCTGTCACGTTGTACAAAATAAAGTAGATACAGATTGCACATATCTTAAAACAAACAAACAACCTCGTTTAAGATTCAGTTAGACAACCTTACCTAAAAACATTAAGAACCTCACCACACAAATATTTTGAGAAAATCCTTACTATTTCTAATCATCTTTTTATGCATACATAATAAGAACATGAAGGTAGTTTTCAATCTACATTATTGTCCCCAAAATTCTACAAGAATCATCATCCAATTCAAATATTTATTATAAATAACCAAAAAGGCTGAAAAGATATAAATTAACTTTAAAGAGTTCGTAATTATTTATTAAAATTGAAAATTATGCTGAAAAGCTAACATAATCGCAGTCATTCAAAATATTGGTGGATCTTGTGGTTAGGTCATAGATAAAAATAGGACAGTTAAGAAGTCAGAAAATTAATGAACTTTATAGTGAGAAATTAACAAGCTCTAGGATGAATTATTGTGTACAGAAATACAGAAGCATAGGAAGACATATTTTTATGCTTATCACTATGTTTCAATCATTTTTAGCAACAGATTTCGTCTTGCCTAGATAGTGGCAGATATTAAGTAATATTTGGATTGTAAGCATGTTGTTTAATAAAAATCTAAAAGGGACATACGAGGTTAGAATTAGAAAATAACTTGCCTAAATTTCTACATGCTAGTAATTTTCAGTTAAGATACATCTAGGGCAAGTATTTTTGTATAAAATAAGGAAATTCATGCAAAACAATATATGCAGACCCATAATCACGAACATGCAACAATTGGTACTATAACAAGTTTAAGAAATTTCCAACCTCTTCCAACAAAGCTCGGCTTTTCAATCGCAAGAGTCCCTTGGGAGGCGCTGGAGGGATATTTTTCCCAGGATACTCCTTTTTAATCTACATAGACAGCACATGGTAAAATAGTCAACTAATCAGTGTGGTCTACACAGGCACAGAAAATCAGAAAATTCGATAGTTGATATCAGTTTTCTAATGATTTCCTGTTTTGAAACTTCTAAACTACATTTATACTGTTTTTGGACAGAATATAGTACTCGTGAATAATGAAACTCATCAATCTATGAATTCTAATCGACAATTCCTAAAAAAAGTAAGTAAAAAAGTGAGCCATATGCAGATTTGTTAAAGGAGGATTCATCATTTAATGGACAAAGTAAAAGAGCTTCATAGTTTACCAAAACGATATAAGGTTGATTCATCCAACGTTAATTTTAAAGGCAGTAGAAATGCATATAATAGTGGACTCTTCCACCGTTATTGACATATTTTCCCATTTGTCTTCAATTCATGGGAGAGAGTATTAGATGATTGAAAGTATATGTTCACTGAAGATTTATTTTCTATCTTTCATTACTGTCAAACGTGAAGTAAAATGAAATGGTTTTATGGATGAAAATAAATTAATGGTTAAATTTGTTGTCAGAATTAAAACCAATATGATTCTTCATGCGCTCGTGCATGTGTGGATCTAATGTTTAAGTGTAATCCAGTAGTCAGAATCACGAACAAAGTAGAAGCATATTAAAAAACGAAACAGCAAATCATAACACAGTTGAAAATGATAAACTTACATCAGCAAACAACTTTAGAAAATCATTGAACCTTCTTAGTACTCCATGGATATTAGTAATCCCTTCTGGTGATTGAATACCAACTTGAAGCCTGTAGAACTGTCCCATAATGATGTTAAAAATGAACACTCACAAAGAAGATACTTTTCCACTACATACTATAAATAAATGGATTGTGGAAAACCGGTAAAGAATTGATGCCTAAGCCACCTGAGTTTATCTTTCCTATAGAACAAAATTTTCTTATTCACAGCATGTGTCCTGGTTTGACTTTACAATCACTGTTTATAGAATTTAACATTTTGTCCTTTATTCTTCTAAGTTGTAACTATTAGGCATTACATTATAACATTTGGTCCCATTAATTGACATATAAAACTAAATACTGCAATTAAACCGAACCCGGCAGGATGCGAGACAAGATAGTACTACAAAAATGAACCCAGCAGGATCAGGCATCAGGTAAAACTATCCCCTTTAGATGTAAATGTGTGCAATTAAACTGAATAAAGAATGAAGCAAACTAGGGGATTCATAACAGAACCATAACAACAGATGACACAGAATTAAAATGACTGTAATATTGTGAAAATAACAGTGGCACATCGAGCAATTCCAACCATTGTTACAGAGACAAATATGCTAGCACTGCCTTTATGTTAAGAAGTTTGGTCGTTGACAAGAATATTTTCATACATCTCTGGATAGTTGAAGCAGCTAGGCTATGCACAACATTTAGGTGTCTTTCAAAATTTAGCAGCATACAGATACTATTGTATAGGAATGTTGGTTAAACATTATGGTTAAGTTTTAGAGTTCAGAATGAATGTGAATTAGATCCTGCATTCTTATGTATTTCTCTTACCTCATCTCTTAAAAAGATGACATTAATCTCTGCACTACTGTCCTCCCCCCCCTTCAATTTTACAACTTATACAACTGAATGAAACAAAACCTTTAAACTGAGTATACGATCATTTCGACTTGTACCAAATGTGTTTGTATACTTCTAGTCCTAACAAACCTAAACCTGAAATGTCGTGGAAAATTACTCCTAAACTATCCATAAATTGAAGTTTGGATTTTGATCAACTTTACCACTATAGGATCTGAATTCCTTGATTTTGGAACAAATACCCAAGAAGGTATTATGACGCAATAACTCCAACCGGTACGATGATTGTGAGGCCATTCGGTTTCCCGCCCACTCTGTATAATAGGAACTACTGAATTAGAAAGCAAATAAACTCAATAAAACTGCAAAAGGGAAACTAAGTTCACCAACTATAAAATCAATAAAAAATCGAGATGTAAAACTATACCTGAAAATAGGAAAGGGGGGATAATTTAGCTTAGCATACCAGAAAATACAACATTTATTTTCAAATGATATGTTTATATAGGCAATGAAGATTGAAGATAATTATATACAAAATTTGCCGGCGAAATTTTTTTGATTCTGCGGCTACAAATTTTGATTTTGTAAAATTAAGTTAAAAGTGAGTTGAATGGTAAGTGGATTATGCTTGGATACATTCACTTGGACAATAAATTTGAGTGTAAAAGTCACTTCTAGAGATAAAAGCTACAAATCCTAGCTTCAAGTTATAATCAATTTTAGAGACAAAATCAATTCCAATTGATATTGCCCAAACATACCAATAGGATTAATATTCTTTTGAAGTGAAGCTCATCCCATGTAATGTAACTGAAGACTGGTGTATGTTTTTCCAGTTGAAAAACTGAGTCTTAACATACCCAGTACCGAATGACTAGTGACTGGAAATTACAGTTACAGAGAAACACTGCATGTGATGAATATATAGCATAAAGCAAATCAGGTTTCAGAAAACGAGAAACAAATCAAGCAAGTTCAATCATCAACTTCATCAGGAACATGGCTTCCAAGTGATCAAGAAACAACTAACTCCACCGCTTAAAACGTAAAAGCAACTATAATCTAAGCCTCGTTACAATTAGACGCGAAAAATTGCACAACCTACACGCTGAATGAAATTCACACTATATGCTCACGAAACACAGTTCATCACATCACGATCATGCGCATCAATCAAATCATGATAATAGCAGTTCCCAGAACTCTAGCAATTAACTCTTGATCGTCAACTATGAAGCATAATTACATTCAAAATCAGCACAATCGCGCGATAAAAACTACAATTACATAAGAAAATCAAGAAACTAACCCATTTTCGAGGTGCAGGACTCCAATCCATGCCAAGAGGCAGCGGCGAAGTCCCATCGTGTCTATGCTTGGGAGGACTTCGTCTCTGCATCTTATTCTTCGTTACAGGCTGAAATTCGCTATATCTTTCTACGATTCGAAGATCATAACGTTATATTAAAGCTCAGCGTAATCGGAATTTACGATTCGGATTGAGATAGGGAGTGAAATCGACGGCACCGCAAAAACCTAGCGTTCTCCGATCAGATCGATGAAAGTGGAACCTGTGCCGGCGAAGCACAGTGGAAGGGTGCGCACGGTAAGAGTAGAAGAGGTAACGTGGCTAAGAGAAGCCGTGAGTGTAGTGCGTGTTTGCGTGGCGTGTACACGTGTCTCCTAGAATGGAAACCAAACAATTCTCTCGTTTCGGGCGCTTTAATTAATTGGCTTCTTCTAAGCAAAAAAAAAAAATTAAAAAAAATAGCTATGGTGCGTTTGCTTTTGCAGCTCAAATGAACCAAAAACAGCAACAGCATCAAACTGTCTTCTTCAGCAATTGCACACGGTATCAGAAAAAACAAAAGTTCGTAACACTTTTTTCAAGGAAAAAATGATTGGGCCTGGGCTGAATCGTAGGATAACTTCCATGAAAATTATGCTCCTTCCTGCCTCAATATAGTTGGATGCATAATATTGGTATGCTAACAAGTGTCTTCATCTTTAGATTATAAAAGTAAATTTTGCTTTGTATGTACATGTCAAACACATTAAAATATATATTCATCATTTTTTATATAACTTTTCGTCATTAATTTATGGTCAGCTTCCTTAACATGAATTAAAGAATTAATGAAAGTATATTTTCGAAACACCTACAATAAATATAAATAAATTTGTTAATTTTTGCTTATATGTGAAGTTAATAATTTTATTCTTATAGTTGATGTCGGAGCAATAACAAATATAAAAATATAATGTTTCAAATTTTTAAAAATGTAAAAATTTCATAATTCTGATTTTTCAAAAATATAAAAATCGAAACATCAAAACTTACGTTGTCTCTCTTTTTTATTAAAAATATTATATATATTGTTGGTTTTGCTTACACGAATGTCAACGTTAGCATTTTTTTGCTGTTAATATTTTTGAGTTATAACTCTTTTATATCATTTTTAATTTTAAAGTGTTTTGTCGGTTTAATTACGTTGTAAATGACACTAACATTTTTTTTATATTTAACATTTCTTTTAAAATATAAAATTATGTACTAAATTTTTTTAAAATATATATATATATATATTTTGGATAATTCCTACTCTTAGGTTTGGATTTTTCAAAATAAATTTCAGTTTTTATTAAAATGCTTCAATGGAGTTTTCAAAATTTTGTATGCTTAAGGGGGTATGTGGACTAAGTTTAGGGTAGAAATTTACCTTAATTTGGGCCATCTAAAGCCATTTATTTTTTATACTTAGTTTGGGATTATTAGCCGGACCCTACATTTGAATAACCGCACCCCACGCTCTTAAGAAGCACCAAATACCTCTTCTCGTTAGAAATATGCTGTCACACACAAAATGAAATACGATTTTTTGAAAAAAGTATAATAGAGCCCAACAAAAAAATACATAATTGAGAGAAATATTAAATTATTTGAAGTTGATTTAATGAGTGAAATTGATTACAATGAATTTATGATATACTTTCTCTTGTTATGTAATAATCTTATGGTGTGTATAATTGCTGAATTTCTTTTAATGGATTAAATTATTTCTTGTACTCTTGATATAACATTTTTAATTTATTTAAAAAATATAGTGATAATAATTAAACTAACAAATCTTAACTTGCAGTCAATATTAATATATTTACGACTAATTTCAACTATATCTATTTCGCTCTTGTAAATTGAAAGGCGGATTATGTGATTAAACAATATAATAAAAAAATACAATGCAACTAATTAAACAATTTTTTTAAAAGAAAAAGGGATATGCTCTATAGAATATATATCGATATGTAAATATTCACGTTCATGAAATTTGATGCATAAAAAGTAAAATGTTGTGCTACTCAACGAACATAACATTGGATTTTGGATTAAAGTACTATTTCGCAATATATTGTTGAAACTAATATAGGCAAACAAAGCTTGCCGAATTATTAGTTTGACTAAACAACGATAAGAACACAAATAAATGTTTGAACAAAATACATCTTAACAGATACATAAAATAAAAATAATAAATTAATGCAAAGGATACACAACACACTCTTACTTTGTAAAAGAAAAAACAACACACTCTTACACTTTATTTAAAATAAAATATAAATAAAAAAATTATTTGAAAAATTAATATATTTGATTGAAAATTTAAACAAATATATCTATTTTTCAAACATTACTTTTAATTATATTTCATTATTGATAAAAATATATTATTGTTAATTATCCTCTGGTATGAAACAACTACTACGTACCAAATATAGAATCCTATAAAACCACACGATTATAATGCACATACATACTTAATCAACAATCAACAATGAGAGACATCTATTTTGAATCCTTAAGCACATTGAAAACCATGAGGCAGTGTCTTTTGACATGCACTAAGGATCCAAGTGAGTGTGACAGGTACATTCAAGTTATTTCCAAGCACATTGGTCTTAATTGCAGTGCAAAGACAAATTGCAGCCTCCAAATCAGCCAAACCTTTGATCAATGCACAACAACTACTTCCTGAAGGAGGATTTCCAACAGGAACTTTAACCAACCCTAAAAGATCAGCACAAACCCCAAACTTTAAGGTGTCTTTGGGGCATGAACCTTGGACTGGAGGTGGAGGTGGAGGTGGAGGTGGAGCGGAAGCCGGAGTAGGACAAAGCTTAGGTGAAGGTGGTGGTGGTGGTGGTGGTTTTGGCTTTGGTGATGGTGATGGCGGGCATGAACCATTAGCCTCAGTGAATGTTGAGTAAGCTAGGAGAGAAATCACTAAAATTGTAATAGATAATTTGTTGGAAGCCATGACTATAGTTTACAAATTTTATTGATTGATGTTGAATGACTGAAACTATATTTTAAAGGCAAAAAATTATAAGGTGCACATAAGAAATCTAATTGAGTGGAAGTGAGTGATTACTGTGATAAGATTCAAGTTGGCACTTTTGTAAGCTTGTGAAATAATGGGTTGTCATATTTTGGTCATTTGTTATTGTCTCGTTGACCCACATGGTCATAACTTCAAATCAAGGTGTGTGTTACTTCAATCACTATAGGGTCACTTTCAGTTTATGCTAAAAATGCATTTTTAGTTCTTTATTTTTTTCAATTATTTATTTAGTTTGTCTAAATATAGCAAGGGTTTATAAGAATATGCATTTTTAGTTGTTTGTTTATAATTTAATTTTAGTATGTTAAAAGAATTTAGACCTTACTCAATAATATCATAAACCACATTTTTAGTCTTCAAGATTTGTTCTAAGTTAAAAAAAAAAATCTATTGTGATATCAATAAGAGTAGGAGTTGGTCTATTAGAAGAAGTTAGAGTTGGTCTAAGACTCTCACCACATGATAAATTGAAATTCAAATCTCAATTAAAGAATATATCTATATTTAATGAGTAATATGCCTCAAATAGAATTATATCTAAAAAAAACTTATGAAAATAAATCGATGTGTGATATCTAGAGTTGTTATTCACCTTTTTTTTTATTCACCTCATTTTTTTCTCAACTTTAAATAGTTTATTTAATTTTTTAATTAACAAAAACCTGAAAATCTTCTTAAAGAAAATTAAAATGGCATTCTTCTTAACCCTTCAAATCTCATCCACAAGACAAAAAAATTCATCATCTTCTTCTAAACCCACAAATCTTCTTTCATCTTCATCATTATGTAAATCACAAATAACAAAATAGAGAAGAAACGAAGGAAGAATACAAAAGAAAAAGACAATAGTGTGTGAACTTTTTAACAAAAATATCAAAACTATAGTGAGGGAGTGTAGTTTCTTAAGGGTAGCATTTATTGTATCACATTATTTTAAACCAACTCACTCATTTTTTGTTTCCATGGTAAATTCTTAAGAACTCATATTATGTCTCATAGTTTTAATTCATATATCAATATTTTTTTTACATTTAGTTTTATTATAATTTAAAATATGAGTTTAAATATTTTAATTTAAAATAAATTTGAACTTAAATTTTATAACAATAATAAATAAATAAAATAATAATAAATACATGATATATAGTTATAAATAATATAAATAAATAATTATACAATTAATAAAATTCAATTTCGTTATTCTCGAGTCTAAAGCATTTCTGAATATGCTCCCCTAAGCCTTCTTGAAGTTGTCGATGACTATGTTTTTATGAGTTAGATGTTCTCCTTTAAAGTATTGTTACAAGATTAGGATTATGATTATTATATATTTCAAATTATTGAGACGTCAATATCCATATTATCATAAAGATTTTTCAAAATCACTATTATATGTGTTAAATGCAATATGATGCATGCATATATACATTGTATGTTTGAGGATTTTCAAGTGTTAAACATTCATTGGACCACGTATAATTGTAAATCTAAATTAGAAATTCCAAATACTTGTTTCCACATATTAATTTAAAAGAACAAAGAGATAAAAATTGAATGTAATATTTTCAAATTAGCACAATGTGCACAATTTATAAAGAATTTTTTATACAAAATTGAACAGTGGTATTTTCTAACGACATCATTGCATTAATTATATAAATATAATTTATTTTATTAAACTTGTGTCAGCATGCAATGTCTCTCGAATGTTATTTCAGGAAGCAACAATGGAAGATTTGTTGGCGCACTCCAATGGTGCACCAAATTTGAACTCGAATTTTCCTATGACGGCATGGCTGACGTGAATCTTACAAAAGCCGATGGAGTTGCTCTAAGAGACAATAAGGTCGAGGAAAAATTATGCTTGTAAAAATGTGTGATTTTGAGATTACATTGCAGGATTGTTCACTATTTGGATTGTATATGATGCGAATACATTTTGAGTGTAACTAGACTCAAAAGTAGACATTTGACTTATCTAAAATAACAAATTTGTGGAGTAGGTAGATATTATAATTAATCATGATTATGCATGTTTACAAAATAATAATTATTTATTTTGATGATTATTAATTGACATTACTTATTTTATTTTTTAGAGTGAATTCATCATTTTAGATAAGCTAAATCACAAAAACAATATCCTAAATAAATATTTTTTTTTCTTGTATTAAGAAAAAAGAAAAAATAGTTAAGTCTTATTCAAAGTCCGTACTTCATAGGTTGTGTTTGAATTCCTGATAATATTTATACAATTTCGTCGATAGACCAAAAAGAAAAAATATATTATAGTCTCCATATATAAAATAACAAGAGTGTCAAACCATCCTCTTATCCTTATAAATTCATAAGTGATGAACGAAGTTTAACGTCTTCTCTATTTGGACATCATTTTCTCACTAATTTTATTTTCATTAAAAAGAAAGAGTATGTAGAACCATAATATGAATTTTGTTTATTTCTAATTTATTTTTAATGAAAATTAAATTAAAAAGAAAAAATTATGAGACATCATGCAAGTGTGCCACACATCACCAAATATTTGTTAGATCAAAATTCTTTTTAAGTGCGAATTCACCCTTAGGGATTAAATATGACAATTTTTGTACCAAAAAAAATTGATTATTTCAAATATAGCATGGGTAAAAAAAATTTATATAAATAATATAACTATATATTTAATTTGGTCTCTTAATTTTTCTTTTTACAAAAGAATTATAGAGAACTAACTTGAATATGATACTTAATTTTACGATGATAAAAATGTGTTTAACTCGTTAATTTAAGAAATTGAAATGCAAAAAATTAATTTTTTTGGCTAAGATTTTGGTTGCTTATAGAGTATTACAAATGAAAATTATAAACATTAAAGATCATCTTCTATAAGTCAATTAGAAAAACAGGAAGTTTTATAATATTTATCGATCAATTAAAAAGTGTCGTGAGTATTCATGTTCATGAAATTGGATTCACAAAGTAAAATATTTTGTTGCTCAACACACATAAAATTTGGACTTGACCAACAAATCTATCTTTCTTAAAGAAAAAATCGACGAACACAAGTATTATTTCACACTACATACTACTATTGAAAATGAACAAGGATACCAATTTAGGCAAACAAGCTTGCACAAATATTAGTTTCACAAAATAAGATAAGAAATCCACACAAATCAATGTTTGAACAAAACTCCATAAAATAATAATAATTATAAAAAAAAAAAAAACGATAAAAATGAAAAAGAGAAGAGTTAGCAAACTCATACACTTTCTTTTCAGCACTATTTTTATTATTGAGTTTTATTAATTCATGTTGGTCACATTTCCAAAGCGAATGTGCCACATGAATTTCAACCCATAATATATAGAACAAGAGCAAATGTTATGAATGTAACATAATACTTCATCTAAAATAAAATAAAAATAAAATAAATATTTAAAAAGTATATTTGATCTATATTAGACTAAATATATTAACTTTTCAAATATTTTCTTTTATTTATATTTAATTTCAAAAGAAATATGAAATTAACAATCATCTCATTTCATAAACAAGGACTACCAGAGATAATCCTATAATAACAACACAATTATAGTGCATGGAAATAGTACATATACTTAGACAAGAACGAGACAGAACATAATTTGAATCCTTAAACACATTGGAAATCAGAAGGGACTGTTTTTTGACATGCACTAAGGACCAAACTAAGTGTGATTGGTACATTCAAGTTAATTCCAAGCACATTTGCCTTAAGTGCAGTGCAAAGACAGAGTGCAGCTTCCAAATCAGTCAAACCTTTGATCAATGCACAACAACTACTTCCTGAAGGAGGATTTCCAATAATAACATTAACCAGCCCTAAAACATCAGCACAAACCCCTAACTTTAAGGCATCTTTAGGACAAGAACCTTTGGATGAAGGTGAAGGTGAAGGTGGAGCGGAAGCCGGAGTAGGACAAGGCTTTGGTGAAGGTGGTGGTGGTTTTGGCTTTGGTGATGGTGGGCATGAACCATTAGCCTCAGTGAATGTTGAGTAAGCAAGGAGAGAAATCACTAAAATAATGGCATAGAATTTGTTGGAAGCCATGACTACTATATCTTAAAATTTAAATATGTAGGAAATGTTATGTGTTGATTGAAGTTGAATGAGTGAACCTTTTTATAGAGGCAAAAAAATTTGTAGGGTGCACATTAGAAATGTAATTGAGTGGAAGTGCATGAGTAGTGTGATAAGTTTCCAGTTGGTTCTTTTGTAAGTTTATGAGACAATGGGCTGTAATGTTTTGGTTCATTTTCTCATTTGTTATTACTACTTCAATCTCTTTTTTTACAACACCTTCATCAATCTCTTAATAATTATATTATTTTATTCAAAAGAACTATCATTTTTTATATAATTTTTTTCAATTTAAATTTATTATATTTATAATAATTAAAATATGTCTCTTATAGATTTTTTAAATGTATGTTAAATTGTGATAAAGTCAAAATAAGGAAGGTGTGATGTTACTTGGATATGTGGACTAGCTTTACTTTCTACCACACCAAAGGTTCTCATTCCGCGGGAAGTGATAATATTTTGGAGGCTATGATCATGAGAATGCTCAACAATCACAATTGAAAGGGGCAGCTTTGGCTTATGTATGTGGAGTGAAAAAGGTTAAAAACTCTACCTTTAATAAAACCACCATGTAGGACATTTTTTATAATCAACAAATTCAATTGCTATGAGATTAATCAAGCAATTAAATAAACCATTTCTTTCTCGTGGGAGTGTTAAAACTAGTAAAAATATATACGATAACAAATAAACTATGTTTTTGTTCGAAAATACATATTTGGAATCCATAAAAACTATGTTTTTATGTGTACTTTATTGTATGCAGGGGAAAGAAACTAATATCCCTTTTGTCGCAGCAAATCAAAAACATAAAATAAATTATATCAATAACAAAAATCTTTTAAAAAGACGGTTATTGTTTTATTGGTCTCAAGTGTTGAGAAAAACAAATATATAGAAATTAAAATAATATGATCAAAATACAAGAATATAACTTACAAATTCTAAAACTGAAGGAAAAATTGTAATCGCTGTCAAACGTCAATAAGATACTAATATTACATGAAAATTGTTATAAATATAGACAAATAAATATTTGAATTATATTTTACAACACTCCAACACAATAATGTAAGAAAAAAATAATAATTATATATAGACTTAAAACTTTTCTATCTAATCTATTTTGTAACAAAGAACTAAAGTTTATATTTATAGTTGTAGACTTTGTTTTGATATTTTATAATTAATAGATCGAAGCAGAATGAAACATAATAAAATGGAGTGGAATAGAATGAAATAGATAAAGATTTTATTTCATTGTTTGGATAATTTATTACAAAGTAGAATAAATCTCCTATTTCGAAAATTGAACTAAATGTAGTGAATTATAACTTTTTTATTCTATTTTTACTCTTATTTAAAAAATTATCTTTTATTTATTTAATTTCCATCTTGAAAAAAAAAAGTTTCAACCCCTCTACATACACACGTTCCCATCAACAAAATAAAAAGATACAATACAAGTTGTGAAGGAGAGGATGCACACAAACAAAAATGACAAAAAAGAAAAAGAGATGATTTACTCTTAAAATAATAAAATAGGAATAAATGAGTAATAATTTAATTAAATTGCTCCATTTTATTAGATACACCCCAAATTGGAGCGTAAGAAAATAGGAGGAGAGAGTGGTATGGGATGAAATATCACTCTTCCTCTTCCTTCAGTGACCAATCCAAACATAGCCTTAGTCTCACTCTAGTTTGTTCTATTCGACCAATCCAAACGTAGCTTTAGTCTCACTCTTCCTTCAGTGACACTAACCACATTAATTTCAACCAATCTCAAAATCAAGTTTGTTATTTTACCATTATGAGCTTTTTATCTGTAAAAAAAAAAAAAAAAAAGAGTGTTGAATGATCGATGTAGGGATATGCATGTATCATGGTTGAAAAAAAAAACACTGAGTTTTTGATTGACTGTATAGCTAAATATTGAACTCGTGCAATGATTGTTTTTCGTCTAGTATAACTTGATTCTCCAATTCAATTGATTAGTTTTGAGATATTTTTGGTTATTTTTTCTTTCTATTGAATAAAATAGCTCAATTATTTTCAAGGATGACAACATCGTATTATTATCTTTGGTAAAAAAATTGTATTATTTAGCAAAAATTACTATTTGTAGACAAAAAACAAAGGCAATATTTACTGTTAATTTAGAGATTTTTATCATCCAGCATTTTATATTTTCCGATTAATTTTTAAATAAAATATGATTAAATTATTATCCTAAAAATATAGTTCAATTATGATTTCAGGCTTCTGATCTGGATATGATTTTTGCATCACATTATTCTTCGGTTTTTTTAAATTAACCACACACACATATATTTATTTATATTTATGTGGGATTCATATATATTGCATGTCAATATATTTTTTACTCGTAACCTCTTTATTTTATTTTTTATAAAAATATATGTAGTTCGGTTACCAAATTAAATTTTAAAATAACTCTAAAAATTTAAAAAGTATAAATTTTAAAAATATAATAAATTGGAGTTTAAAAAATAAAAATGTAGGTTTTCTTAGTTGAGTTTGATGTTGTATTAAACTTTTATTTTGTCACATGATTGCAACCTTGAGACAATTATAAAGGTCGGTTCCTATGATTTTTTTATCCTCGCAATTTTTATAAAAAAATTGAAGGTTGTATAAATGAGATAGATAAACACAAAATTGACATTTGATAATTAAATTCAAAATTTGTAAAAAAAATTGTTTAGTTCACCAACTTTTGTAATCGTCTTTTTTTTGTTACAAAACTGTAGATTTATATGGGTAGAAACTTGAATTATATATTAACTTGTTAATTTATTTAAATTATTTATTCAAAAATATTTAAATAAATAGATATTTAAGTAAGTTAACTCATGTCAAGTTTAAAAAATAAATTTATGATACACAACAAATCAAATTTAAGTCTTAAATTTTTTAATAAGTTGCACTTAAGAAAAATGCGTTATTGCAAAAAAAATGAAGTTTGAGGGTTCGTAACTAAATATTTAAGTTAACTCATATTAAGTGTAAAAAATAAATTTATGATACACAACAAATCAAACTTAAGTCTTAAATTATTAAGATACTACACTCAAGAAAAATGCGTTATTGTAAAAAAAATAAAGTTTGAGGGTCCGTAATAAGATTACTAAAGATGTGATCTTGTCATAATTTAGAGATTAATTATGGAATTTTTTAAAATAAAATATAAATTATTTTGTGTATGTTTTTTGTGTTGAATATATTTTTTTTAAATAATCAGTTATAAAAAAATATTTAGTAAGAAAACTAAAAAAAATGTTTTTATTTGAAAAAGTCTATAAATTATTTTTATATTTTATTTAATAAGTAACTAATTAAATGAGAAAATAATCTTGAAAATAGTGCAATTAACGTCTTAAAATTAAAATAAATTTTTTTTTGGTTTTTTCCCAAAAAATAAAAATTATTTTACTATTTTTTAAAAAGTGTCTTTACATAACCTTTATACTACTCATTCAGCTCTATAATGAATCATCTTTCATAAAAAATAATTTATTCTTAAATAAATGATAATTTGTTATTTATAATATAATATTAATTATTTTTCTTTTAATTCTAACATCTAATTAATATTATATACATTACTTTTAATTTAATATTTTTCGCTTTACAATACTTATAATAATGAATAAATCAATATTTTAATAAAATTATTATTTCTTCTACTTCATTTATATATTTTTTTAAGCGTCTCTGTTAAAATTATTGACATAATTAGTTATAATTTATTGACTGTATAAATATTTTTATATTATGAATTGTAGGAAATAATGAGTTGGATAGTGCATGATGTAATAGATTGATTATTAGGTATTTCCAGCTAATAAATAAATGGGTTGAAATCGAATTATGATGTCGTTGTTTGGTTTGAGATATAGTTTGGCTCGACATAACGACCTTGTCTATCTTTTAGAATGGTGTTCATAAAACATTAGTCAAAAAAATCCAAGAGCACATGCCTCGTTGCCTATACTGTACACGTCGCAGGCAACAACCAACGCTCGTACTGCAATGGATAACGAAGTCGGCATCATGCCTCTATGGTCACATCTTCGATTTCGAATGGAAAAAGTAGATAACACCAATTATTGTCTTCTCAGTAAATATACAAATTAATTTATTTACATTGTAAAATATAAATTTTAAAAATTAATTTGACGATGCTTATAACTAAAATGATTAATTTGTATTATCGTTGTTGTTTTTTCTCAATAATCTGCATAAAGTATACAGGTTCAAATTTTGTAGTCGCTACGGAACAAGGAACAAATATATAATTTACTTATCATGTTATTTAAATAAAGAAAAACTTCCTACTCATAATTTTGTAATTTTGGTTGGAAAGTAAAATTATATCCTACTATCACATTTGTAAATATAATTTGTCTAAAAAAAACTATAAGTTTTAGTTTTAAATACAATTAATTTATTTTATCTAATTAAACCATCTAATTAGTATTATGTGTATACTCTAAATTATTATTATTATTATTATTATCTATTTTACAATTTTTGATAAATATAACTTAGCAAAGATTAATAGTGATAATTTAGAAAAATCATCATTATATTTCTTTTATTTATTTTTATTTGTGTGAAATAGTTGATATGTAGATATTTTGAGATGAATAGAGTAACACTAATAACACATCACAACGATTCATATTTATTATTTTAAAATTAATTATATTTAAAATTAAATATTTTTAAATATTGAATAATTGTAATTTAGTGTCAGGATAAAAAATATTACATTGACCATATATGTAAATTAAATCATTCAAAAAATATATAATTTGCTATCCTATTGTTATTTAAATAAAAAAAATCTTAGCAATTATTTTATAATTTTGGTTGGTGAGTTAAATTATATCATACTATCACTTTTGTAATTATAATTTGTCTAAAAAGACTATAAGTTTTAGTTTGCAATACAATTTAACTGTTGTTTTCTAATTAAACAATCTAATTAGTATTATGTGTATCACTTCAAATTATTATTAGTCATTTTAAATTACACTGATAATAAATAGAACTCATGAAGACTAATAATAGAGATAATTTAAGAAAATCATCAATTTTTTATCTACCTTATTATTTTAATTTATTTGAAATAGTCAATACGACAATGATTTTGAGACTAACTTTATACTATATAATAGTTAAAAAACAAAAAAAAATTAAAAATTTATATGCAACTTACTGTAAAAAAAAAATATGATTGTAAGATGAGGATGTGACCTTTTAAAAATAAAAGAATATGATATAGTAATATATAAATTTTAATATATATATGAAGAAAAAGAGGACGAAATGAAAAATCACATAATAAAAGTTTGTGATTTTTTATCCATAAAAATCTATTTGAAAAATAACAAACATCATCACCAAGACCAATAAAATCTTATAACTTTTACTATTTATTCAAAATATATCCTTATCTGAAATGTTATTAGAAACATAAAATGCAGGTATAACAGTAAATTGAGCAACTAATATTACATGTGTGACCTTTTCTTTTAATAATAAGAAAACAAAAAACTCTAAATATGTTGTTATATATAAGACTGGGGAAGTAGTAGTCTGAAAGAGAGCGTGAGAGACAGAAAAAAAAATGATACGATTAATTGTGAAATTTGAATCAGGAACCTTTTGATGATTATTTCACCATCTAATTATAAGATAGTTTCGTCCATCACATACTAATAAATTTATTTGACCACTTCACTTATATCAATAAGTTATATAAATGAAAAAATAAAAATTAATATTTTTAATAAATAGTCCTTTTTAAGTATTATTATATTTATTATTAACATAAATGTAAAATAAAATATAATTGAGGGCAAATAAAATTATATATCATAATAGTAACTTTTAATGTAGTTCTTTTATAAATTGAAATACGGATTTTTACATTTGTTACTTTCTTCACAATAGAAATTAATAGAAATTATGTTTACAATAACTATAATAATAGTTATTTTTTACTATTCATATTTTTTCATCGATCTAAAAATCATCTTAACAACATTATTTTTTGAAAACATATTTTTATAATTCATATAAAATTCTTAAAACAAACACAAAATTAAAGAGATATATTTTGGGAATTGAAAAAAGAAAGTTGGAATACTCAAAATATTGTTGACGTACAAAAGGTATCTGGATATTTATTTAGTCTAAGGCCCAATAATATTGAAATGTGGATTACGAAGGGACCTGTAAATTGGACCTAAAAAAGGGAAGGGGCTTGTAGGATAAGGCATCGATGGCCCTTTTCTGAATGGGCATTGGTACCGTGAAAATTCATTCCAATGCATGCACTATTGATCCCAAACCTCATTTGAAACACAAAAAAGGCAAAAGAATGAGGTACAAAATTCACTCTTTAATTACTAACATAATCTAAACAAATAGTATATCTGTTCCATAATAAAATATTTTTTTTAACAAAATTTAAATCATCATTATTTTTATCTCTCTACCTCTATTCAATTTCTCATTATAACCAAACAACTCCTAATAGTAACTTATAAAATAGAAAAAAATCTTAAGAATATATGAGCTGTATATTTAATGAATGATCACATTTTTTAGAGTAATTTTTTCAAAAACACAATTATTCGCAATAATATATCCATCAAAGACGTTTGGTTAAATTTATAATATTGTTAAATTTATTTAGTCTATAAATTATAAAAAGTTTAAAACTTAAAAGTTAGGAAGTGAAAGTTAGAAGTTATAACTTCTATTTCTACATTAATATACAACTCTTACCTATTTTATATGAGAATAAAATATAAAAAATAATGTCTAAAATGTTACCATGATTCTTTTTTATATGTATATTTTTAAAATATATTATACAAATATTTGAATTACTTGTGACAAACAGAGAATATTATATTTTTAAATTTATGTTTTAAAGAAGAAACAAATTTAAAGATACTTTCATATAAAATAAATTTTACATTTACGACGAATAGAAATCAATAACTCTCCTATTTTATATAAACAATTTCAAAAAAATTAAATAACATAACAAAATTATAAACTTTAATTGGACGATTGTATAAAAGAAATTTACACTTAACATGCACAAACTTTAAACTCAAAACAAGTTTATAAACCTTCAAAAAACAGACTCCTGAAAATTACGACTCATGTAACATACCCATCAACTATAAAAGAAATGGGCCAGCAAAAGAGAATGGGAAGAACAAAATTGGAAAACCTAATAATTCCGAACACAACATTGATTAAGCATGAGATCGAACGGTGTAAATGCGTAACCTATTGTAGATATCATGAGGATCAATTACGATGCGATCTACCCCATACTCCAAAATAAATGTTTCAACGACGTGGCCGTATTCGAATAAAGGATCCATAATTCCTGATCCCCCGTAAGTACGTGCAATCACGACGTCCCCAAACAAAGCCTAACCAATCATATCACTTTTTCCAATCCAACGGTTAAAGTGAGTTCATATCAAGTTACACGCCTACTCTCTAGTTCCATCCGAATTCAACCAACAAAACAAGAGACGAAAATCATGAAAGCGCATAGTTTGCTATCTTACACCACTAAGTAACGAAACAATAGAAGAAAAAAGGCGCAAGGTATTATCGTGCGCTTCTTTGTCCAAACCTGCGTGTTGTGTGTTGTGTGTGTGCTCTTTCTCTTTCTTTCTCTCTCTGTGCCTCCTACGTCGTCTCGTTTCTCTGTGTAATTTTCTCTCCTCAAAACGTTTCAACCAAAATACACAATAACTAAAACGAAGCACGAAAAAGAAGAACAAAAACATTACGAAGAAAAAAAAATATAACAGACTCATACAAAAAAATAACAATGAAGCACACTTCATCCGAAGCAGTTCCTTCTCTATCATCCGTACCTTCATTCACGGACCAATCACAATCCGCCACGTCATCATCATCAGCCTCATCTTCATCTTCCGCCGCAGCGGCGGATGACCTTGTAATAACCTCTCGTGACGGAGGCGGCGCTCAGGAGACGGTGGTTTTGGATCGGAGAGGCGAATACTCCGTCGTATGTCGTTGGACGGTTAACAATTTACCGAAGGTAAAAGCTAGAACACTGTCTAGTAAGTACTTCGAGGTAGGTGGTTACGATTGTCGCTTATTGATATACCCTAAAGGTGATACACAAGCTCTTCCTGGTTATGTATCTGTTTATCTTCAAATCATGGACCCTAGAGGACCTTCCTCTACGAAATGGAACTGTTTCGCTAGTTATCGTTTGGTAATTGTTAATTTTGCTGATGAATCAAAGAGCATTCATCGTGATTCTTGGCATAGGTTTTGTACTAAGAAGAAATCACACGGTTGGTGTGATTTTATACCTTCTTCCACTCTTTTTGATCCAAAATTAGGTTATATGTGTAACAATGATTCTATATTGATTACTGCTGATATTCTTATTCTTAATGAGTCTGTAAATTTCACTCGTGATAACAATGAGGTTCAGTCGTCATCTTTTTCATCGTCATCCTTAACTTCTTCTTCCGTTGTTGCTGGTCCTGTTTCTGATGTTTTGAGTGGGAAGTTCACGTGGAAAGTGCATAATTTTAGTTTGTTTAGGGAGATGATTAAGACTCAGAAGATAATGAGTCCTGTTTTCCCGGCTGGGGAGTGTAATTTGAGGATTAGTGTTTACCAGAGTTCGGTGAATGGTGTTGAACATCTTTCGATGTGTTTGGAAAGTAAGGATACGGATAAGACTGTGGTGTTGTCTGATAGGAGTTGTTGGTGTTTGTTTAGAATGTCTGTTTTGAATCAGAAGCCTGGTTCTAATCACATGCATAGGGATTCTTATGGTCGTTTTGCTGCTGATAACAAGAGTGGTGACAATACTAGCTTGGGTTGGAATGATTATATGAAGATGCCGGATTTCATTGGGACGGAATCAGGGTTTCTGGTGGATGACACTGCAGTTTTTAGTACCTCGTTTCATGTGATCAAGGAGTTCAGCAGCTTCTCCAAGAACGGGACTATCATTGGTGGGAGAAGTGGAGGCGGTGCGAGGAAGTCTGATGGCCACATTGGAAAGTTCACTTGGAGGATTGAGAATTTTACTAGGTTGAAGGATTTACTGAAGAAGAGGAAAATTACGGGTCTTTGCATTAAGAGTAGGAGGTTTCAAATTGGCAATAGGGATTGTCGTCTTATTGTTTATCCCCGAGGTGTGTCATTTTCCTTGCTCTGCTTACCATTTGCTGTTTGTTAGTAAATTATAACTCTATTAGTAGATTTGATATGATATTTTTGTGTGCATTTTGGTACAATTATTGCTTACATTGATGAAAGTTTAGGAGCATACTTGGTACATTTTTTAAGTTTTTCTTCTGAACATTTCATTCAGTTTGGTATTCCATGCTTGTAGTTTATATCTACTGATGTTAAGTAGCAACTGCTATTGTGAGTATGGATGATAATCTAGATCTTTTTTTCTTACTGCACAAGTCCAGTCCTTACACCAGATTATTCCACTACATTGAAAAGATGTTTAGGTTGTGATGAATTTTTATATGGTTTTGATGCTATCAGGGCAGTCCCAGCCACCATGCCACCTTTCAGTGTTTCTTGAAGTTACGGATTCAAGAAATACTTCAAGTGATTGGAGTTGTTTTGTTAGTCATCGGCTGTCAGTTGTAAACCAGAGAATGGAGGACAAATCTGTCACCAAGGAATCTCAAAACCGCTACTCTAAAGCTGCAAAGGATTGGGGCTGGCGTGAGTTTGTGACACTTACAAGTCTATTTGATCAAGATTCAGGCTTTCTTGTCCAGGACACTGTCATATTCTCAGCTGAAGTTCTTATATTGAAAGAGACATCAATAAAACAAGATTTTACTGAGCATGATTCTGAGTTAAGCAGCAGTGGTTCCCTTGATAGTAATGGAAAAAGAAGTTCATTTACATGGAAAGTGGAGAATTTCCTTTCTTTTAAGGAAATAATGGAGACTCGGAAAATCTTCAGTAAATTCTTTCAGGCTGGTGGATGTGAACTTCGAATTGGTAGGTGTTTTATGACACATATTATCTGCAGCATTTTATCTACGGGAAGTAGTGTAGTGATTGCAAACTTTTTCATTTTTGTTATTTGATTAAAAGGTTATGTTTCAATGTACCAGGTGTGTATGAGTCATTTGATACCATATGTATTTATTTGGAGAGTGACCAGGCTGTTGGTAGTGATCCTGATAAAAACTTCTGGGTCAGATACAGAATGGCTGTTGTGAATCAAAAAAACCCAGCTAAGACTGTATGGAAAGAATCTTCTATCTGCACAAAAACATGGAATAATTCTGTTTTGCAATTCATGAAGGTGTCTGATATGTTAGAAGCAGATGCAGGGTTTCTTGTCCGTGACACCGTTGTTTTTGTGTGTGAAATATTGGATTGCTGTCCTTGGTTTGACTTTTCAGACTTAGAAGTGAGTCCTTTCAGGATTGCCTTGAACTTGTATATGCTATTATTATTTGATATACTCACACACAGACACATACCAAATGTTCTCTGTTTTGCCCTATTTCTTTGTTAGAGAGAGCAGAAATAAATGGTAGTTATAAGCAGTTATGTTTTTTATTATTTGTCAATTATGTTGTTTATTTTTTAGGAATAAATACAGAAAGGAAAGGGGAAAGTGAATAGGAGGTTATTGTGTGGTTATGGGAGAGAGAGACCAAACTCTCAAATTCTTGGAGGGAGAGACCGAGCTCTCTATTTGGCACCAGTTTCCGACAGATTTTTTTTTGGCTTTAGATATAAGAGTATCTGTATATACATCTATTTGATGACTCTGTCATTTCTGCTTTTGACATGTCGCACATTGAACATATAATATCTGTGGTTTTGCATCTGACAGATTCTGACTTATATTCTGTCTGGTAAGATGGGAATAAGCAAGTTAGGAAATATTACCTCTTCCTTGGAATTGCTTGTTATTAGCTTATAAGATGCATGGAACAAGCTTAATAAGTGACTCACGAGTTACAGAAGTTGATTAATTTTGTATCTCTTGAACATCTTGATGTACAATAAAACTTGTAAGCATATTTCTATCCCATACCTTAGCCAAAAGATATGATTATATGCCTTTTATAAAAAGAAAAGAAATAAGTATATGTTTGCATCTTATCTTTGTACATGTTGCGAAGTTACAGGTTTTTGTTATGAACTTTATTACACCTACTGGTTGTGTCATCACTCTTATTGTTAGGTTGCATCTGCCTCTAATAAATTGGTCTATAATATACAGGTTTTTGCTTCGGAGGATGATCAGGATGCACTGACAACTGATCCCGATGAACTGATCGATTCAGAAGATAGTGAAGGGATAAGTGGAGACGAGGAAGATATTTTTAGAAATCTTCTTTCCAGAGCTGGATTTCATTTAACTTATGGAGATAATCATTCACAGCCACAGGTTACTTTAAGGGAGAAACTTTTAATGGATGCTGGTGCAATTGCTGGGTTTCTGACTGGACTTCGGGTTTATCTTGATGATCCTGTAAAAGTAAAGCATTTGCTTCTACCTACGAAACTCTCTGGTAGTTGTGATGGGAAGAAGGCCACCAAGGCTGATGAGTCATCCCCAAGTTTGATGAATTTGCTGATGGGAGTTAAAGTCTTACAGCAAGCAATCATTGATTTACTATTGGATATAATGGTTGAGTGCTGCCAGCCTTCTGAAGTGGGTCCTGTTCCTGATTCTGTTGATGAATGCTCTAATCCTTCTCCAGACAGCAGTGGAACTGTTAGTCCTCTTGAATGTGATAATGAAAATAGAGCAGTAGAGTCTGCACAAGTTCTTGTTCGTGAGAGATTGGATTCTGTTGTTGAAGAAAGCAGTAGTACATCTTCTATACAGACCTCTGATTTAAATGGGAATGGTATTCAGGAAAAAGCTCTTCCTGGACAGTCTACTTGTCCACCAGAAACATCTGCCACTGTTTCAGAAAATGCATCATTTCGGTCAAAGGTACAACTCTGCGTTCATAAGATTTAACTTCTGTTAAATATATCTATGGTTTTGATTGTGTGAATTTTGATCTTCAGACTAAGTGGCCAGAGCAGTCTGAGGAGCTCTTAGGTTTGATTGTAAACTCACTAAGAGCTTTAGATGGGGCTGTTCCACAAGGTTGTCCGGAGCCTAGACGGCGACCTCAGTCTGCACAGAAAATTGCACTTGTATTGGACAAGGCTCCTAAGCATTTGCAAGAAGACCTTGTTGCTTTGGTACCCAAATTGGTTGAGCAGTCGGAGCACCCACTGGCTGCATATGCACTTCTTGAGCGCCTTCAACAGCCAAATGCGGAACCTACTTTACGAATACCTGTGAGATAGACTTTTATTCATTTCCCAAATGTCTTATTTGAATTGTTTTATCGTATAGTATACATTTAATGTTCAGGGTACACGATCTTCAATTTTAGATTCACTCTGGCTGCATTCCACCACTACCAACTTGATGGATATTTTTTTTTTTTCTTAGGTTTTTGGGGCTCTTAGTCAATTGGAGTGTGGTAGTGAAGTGTGGGAGCGCATTCTGTTTCAGTCATTTGAGCTTTTGACGGATTCAAATGATGAACCCCTGGTTGCAACAATAGATTTTATATTCAAAGCGGCATCTCAATGTCAACACCTCCCTGAAGCAGTAAGCTCGACGATAATTGGAAATTGCTCCGTTTCTCTTTAATTACTTAGAGTTTAATTTAGTTGCATTGTCTGTGCAAAAGAGTTTTATAGGATTGTTTAATACTATTTTGCCATGTCATTAATGAGTTTGGCATCTCATGTTATTACTATATATTCTAACAAACTAATTGAATGCGATGTCAACGCAATGGACCAAAAGCCAGATCTTATACTTATGTACTGTTTCCAATTCCATGATAATTTATGAACTAATTGTAACAGTATTTTTTCTCATGCATGTAGGTTAGGTCTGTTCGTGTCAGGCTGAAAAGTCTAGGTCTTGATGTGTCGCCTTATGTCCTTGACTTTTTGAGCAAGACTATAAATAGTTGGGGGGATGTTGCTGAAACCATACTGAGGGATATTGATTGTGATGAGGATTATGGTGAAAGTTGCTCAGCTCTTCCGTGTGGGATTTTCTTATTTGGTGAACATGGCGCTGCTGCTACTGGACTGCACATGATTGATGAGGAAGCTTTCCGTGCTAGTCGTCATTTTTCAGATATTTATATATTGTTAGAGATGTTATCTATTCCTTGTCTCGCTGTTGAAGCTTCTCAAACATTTGAGAGAGCTGTAGCTCGAGGTGCAATAGGTGCTCAGTCTGTAGCCCTGGTATTGGAAAGCCGTCTTTCCCAAAGGTTGAACAATAATACTAGATATGTTTCTGAAAATTTTCAACATTCAGATGGTGCAAGTGCAACAGAGGAAGATGCCTGTGAGCAATTGGGAGTTCAAAGGGATGATTTTACTTCAGTTCTTGGTCTTGCTGAAACTTTGGCCCTCTCCAGAGACCTATGTGTGAAAGAATTTGTGAAATTGCTCTACATGATAATCTTTAGATGGTATGCTAATGAATCTTATCGGGGGAGGATGCTGAAGAGGCTTGTTGACCGCGCCACCAGCACTACTGATAATGGCCGCGGAGAAGATTTTGATTTGGATATCTTGGTTACTTTGGTCTGTGAGGAACAGGAGTTTGTTAGGCCTGTTTTGAGTATGATGCGAGAAGTTGCTGAGCTTGCAAACGTTGATCGGGCTGCTCTGTGGCACCAGTTATGTGCTAGTGAAGATGAAATTATTCGCGTACGTGAAGAAAGCAAAACTGAGATTTCTAATATCACTAAGGAAAAATCTATTCTATCACAAAAGCTGAGTGAATCCGAAGCCACAAACAATCGTCTCAAGGTATTTCATATGTCTTGGCTAATAATTTATTTTGGTCAGTTCATATACCGGAGAGTTTATGTCTGATGCACTTCTTGATTCAACAGTCTGAAATGAAGTCCGAGGTAGATCGGTTTTCTAGGGAAAAGAAGGAACGAGCAGAACAACTTCAAGAGGTTGAGAGTCAGCTCGAATGGCTTCGCTCAGAGCGGGATGATGAAATATTAAAGCTCTCTGCAGAGAAGAAAGTTCTTCATGATCGTTTGCATGACACAGAGACACAACTTTCTCAGTTGAAGTCTCGGAAGCGTGATGAACTAAAGGTATTTCTTTTTTAAACAAAAAGAGCATTTGTTCCTATACGATTGAAAAAAAAAAAGGCATTCATTTATGCTGATGTTAAACACTGCATTATAAGCGATTATGCTACAATTACTATGTTAGCAGACCCCCTATTTGGAGGTGAGGCGAACTCGGAGTTATGGTTATGCATGGCTTGCTAACCAATTTTGTTACATATTCGGCTAAACAGGGTACAAAATTGTAACAGTAGAATAAACAGAGAGAGATGGGGTGGCATTGTTTTGTTAACTGGATAGAAGGGAATTGTTTCGGTAGTGTGGGGAAAAGTGTTCTTCATTAAAGATTTCTGTTACTGTTCCTAGATTCTGTCCAGATCCTACAGAATATTATTAAATTTTTTATGAGCTTGCATCTTGAATAAAGAATAGTAAAATTGCAGTTAAGTCTTACTGTTACAGGTTTATGTGTAGGGAAAGGAGAAGGATTTTAATGAAGGGAAAGTGCTAATTTAGATTTTTGAACCCTTTTAACATTTCATCTGACATTTAATGCAACAATATTTTAGTCAATCACTCTAAAGATTTTATTACACATATTCTCTCCTCGCCATATTGCTCCTTTTTTTTTGAAGAGGTGTTAGGATGGATTTTGCTCACAGGTTGGTTTGGGTCAGTTTTGGCCATGCACGATACTCGAATCGATCAATTTCATTTGGGTTGACTTGAGTTCCAAACCCTAACCAAACAACCCGGTCACGAATGGGTTGGATTGGTTTGTGGGTTACAAAGAGTTTTTTAATTCTAAAAAAATGTAATTATATTCCAATACTTCAATACTTGAACATCTAAAAAAAGTCATAAAATTTCAGCATAACAAATCATTCAAGGCATAAAATACATCCACAAAAGCAACAAAATACATAATAAAGTAATTAAATTAACGACAAATCCCCAAATCAAATTCAACAACTAAATTATAACATGTCCATAAAAGAAAAATAATTAAAAAATGCTACGTCAAGGGGTTCAAATGTCAAATCCACTACCGAAACACCTTTGAGTTTAAATGGGTTGGTTTGGGTTGAACCCGAACTTGAATGAGTTGGTTTGGGTATCCGAGTTTGCGGGTTGACCCATACCATGCACACCCCTAGGTTTTGCCACTCTCCCCGCATTCTCTACAAAAATTTGAACCAAACAGATTCTTTAAATAATTTCTCTCCTCCATTTCCCTTCAGCCAAACAAACCCTGAAAAAAATAATGTATTTGGTTATTTTATCTTCCTTACTTGCCTGTCAATTGTTACCAACAAGCTCTTCACTGGATATGGAGATATAATGAGGTCTTGAAATACTAACATAGAAAAGATATTCATCTATTTTCTGTCACACAGAAATCTTGAAAATGATGCACTTGTTTAAGGAGCCTGTGCTTCATTTTTGTTTCTGAACTTGATAACTAGTTTGCCATTATGTCTTGATGGGGAAAGTTCAATAATGTTGTAATTTGTGTTTTGAGCAGAAAGTAGTCAAGGAGAAAAATGCCCTTGCTGAAAGATTGAAGAATGCTGAAGCTGCACGCAAGAGATTTGATGAAGAATTGAAAAGATTTGCAACAGAAAACGTGAGTCGGGAAGAAATCCGGCAATCACTTGAGGATGAAATTCGTAGATTGACTCAAACAGTTGGACAGACTGAGGGAGAAAAGCGGGAAAAGGAGGAGCAGGTTGCTAGGTGCGAAGCATTTATTGATGGCATGGAATCAAAGTTGCAGGCCTGCCAGGTTAGCTTTCACATAGAGATTGTACTTTTCGTATTTATTGTTATGTACATGTACAATTCATATGAGCTGAAGCATGTCTCAGTGGTGACGCCCCTCTTTTGGACTACTGTGTTATTTGTAATATATGTAGCTAGTTTTGTCTGCAATTTCAGTGATGTGTGCTGTTCTCAAATGCTTAGTTGTATGATGAACAAGTTTTTTTGGTGACTTTAGAACCATAATAAGATATGCTCGTGCATGAGTTCAACTAGGTATCTGTTTTAATCTTTGAACATTGATGCCGTTGTATGTTGTTTTCTTGTATGTGCAAAATGTTGGTCTATGATCATAATCTTGAGATAAATTTGCTAGCTTAACGCCTTGTTTTTCTATTGCAGCAATATATCCACACCCTTGAGGCCTCACTCCAGGAGGAAATGTCACGACATGCCCCACTATATGGTGCTGGTCTGGAGGCTCTATCAATGAAAGAGTTGGAAACACTATCACGTATTCATGAAGAGGGCCTGAGGCAGATCCATGCCCTTCAACAACGTAAAGGGAGTCCAGCTGGGAGCCCTCTCTTGAGTCCCCATGCTCACCCTCACAGCCATGGATTATATGCTTCTGCGTCACCTCCAATGGCTGTGGGACTTCCTCCCTCAATCATCCCTAATGGCGTAGGGATCCATAGCAACGGGCATGTGAATGGGGCAGTAGGACCCTGGTTTAACCACCCTTGAATTCTTCCTTGAATTCTTAGGTCATATAGGATGTAATTCTTTTGAGTTATTTCTTTGGCATTTTGGCTGGTAGTACTGTTGGAGCAAGCAAGGATGTTGGGTAAAGGAGTAAGGAGGGTTAGAATGGTTGGGGTGAAATTTTGTCTTGAAAATGTTAAGAGAGTCCAGTGGAACTATCATTTGCAAATGCCATACTCATTTGCGCCTACTTTTTGAGGGAAAAAAAAAAGAAAAAGAAAATAGTTACAGGCATTTTTTAGTTTCCACAGTTATATTATCTTACTTTTACTACATAGTTTGGCCAAAGTGGTTGAATCTATTTTATCCTGGGCCAGATGTGAAGCGCTGTAAGAAATCTATTGATAGCTTTTTTTATTAATACGTAATCAACAAAGAAAATCCTTATCCCCTTGATTACACTCATGTCTCAGATCATGCATTTCATGTAGGTTTTTTTTAAGGTAAATGGTGGGTGCACTGTTATATATGACCCTAATTTACATGTCACTATTGGTTTTGAAGGTAGTTATTTGCAATTTACAAGTAAGGTTATTTTTTTTCTTTCTTGTATTGTTTAATTGTTATCATCCATGCTGGATTTGGAGTATTGCAGTTACATAAGTGCTCTCCCGTCTCTGCATCAGAATTTGATAAAGCTTTTTGGCTAGATTTAGCACCAATGGCAATGAATCCATCGCCTGTCTCCTTACATCTCTTCCAATACATTGCCAGCTTGCCCCAGATCTGGAAGCAAATTTTTGGAAGGAATTATCTCTTCTCGAGGTACTTCTGAAATGCTTACAAAGCTCTCCACTACACAATAAAATTATGAGATTTAGAAGAAACAAACAATTATGAAACCGGAGCATGAAGCAAGCATTATTAAGAATATATAAATATAATAATGTTGTGACATTTGATGAGTTCAAATATCTTTATATACTTCAAAATTATAATAATGAAAAGGTCAAATGGAGATAAAATAAAGATCTTAATTCAGACCAAAGGCCATTGGTACGTACTACGTGAAAGCTGACAGTCCTAATTTCGGTTATTAGGAAACACATATTTTGTAAAAGAACTTTAACAATCGTGTTCGACAAAAAATAATAATCACATTTTGAATGAATAATCGAGAACGTGATTTGCTTTACTATTAGTAGTGGAAAAATTAACAACGTTGGCAACTCGATTTTTAATAGTAATGTTGAGTGGCGAAATATTTTTTTGTAACATATATATATATATATATATATATATATATTTAACATATCTTTTGAAGCAAATATTAATATAATATGGAAAATATTTTAAAATATATAGGACTAACTTCACAAAATTATGGTAAAGGACATCCATGCAATTTTGCCTTTATTTTTGGAGTTTGGATCATCTCAACTAAATTTCCTTTAATCTCTCTCAATCCCATCTCTTTCTTTTAATTTCGTACATATTATATTAGTTTTATATATAAGCATAATGAAAAAGAGGAATTATTTGGATGTAAGGAATTTTAATTAAAATTACCTGTTTTACTTTCCTTTAATACCATTAATTGTGGACAACATTGGAGTTCACGTGTTCATATTTGAAGCCAAAAGAACTAAAAAATCACTATATAGTAGTATACTCTATTATGCTTATTAAGTACAAACTATACGAGTTTCATATTCAATCTCCTCAGCCATATTGAGTGTAAGATCATGTGAAAAACATCGAATCTTTTAGCCGGCTGATTAAGAGTAAAATGTCTCCTCACAGCCCTTACACCTTGTTTGAGCTTCCTGTACTTGCTCTCTGGAATAGCATTAAGAACCTCTTTCAACCTAGGAATATTCGAAACATCCACCTGCACTGAAAATGCTTCCCATCGCAGCACATCACTGAAAGGCAACACATAATAATTCGATAGAATCACAGGTACACATTCTGCATAAATTGACTCCACAATTCTTGGGCTAGCCACTTCATGGCCACTTGGACAAAGACAGAACTTGGAGTTTAGCATTAAGGAATAGTAATCTACGCCTTTAGGGAGATACTCGTACACATTAATGTCACTGTCTCTGTTTTTCCAATGGTGGAGAAGAATGGGGCGAATTGGGCCGTGCATACCACCGGCGAAGAAGGCGAGGTAGCGCCGTGGGGAATTTTCCGGAGGAAGTGAAAGGAGTTTAGGGGATACTTCACCTCCGTATAAGTGAATTTCTGGTAAAGTTACATCTTTTAGAGGACTGAAACCTTCGGAAGTGTTGGCATTGCACAAGACACGGATGGAGGTGTTGTAAAGGAAAGGATTACCCTTTGATGCATGTGGACCCTGCATATAAATAAAGCAAACAAAAATGGCTTCAAATTCACATTGGAATCATTTGGCTGAAAGCACAACACAACACAATTCATGTAAAGAAATAGTATAAATAATAAATTAATAAGCAACAAAAAGAAGAATAGTGCACGAGGTTGTTGCTAAATTATAGGCAAAGGCATTGTGTCCAAAATATAAGGGAAGCACTTAAACACGTGGAGAGAGTCTTCCAAGTATATTTTTAAGCATATTTTTCAAATAGAAAAATTAATTAAATGAAATAATAACTTTTAAAATATATCACACAATTTCAACAAGTGTCTGACGCAAAAACACGAACAAACCCAAACTTGACAGTATTTCAATGTTTGAACATGCAATGTTTTTAACATGATGGAAATAAAATAAAAAAATTGAGGTATGGAAAAGGGAATGGAACAAACCCAAACTTAATGACATAGGACACAATACCAATATTTTAATTATATTTAATTAATTTAATTTCACGTTCTAATCTCAAATTAATGGTCAATATTTTAAAAATTAATTTATTCGTTGTATAATCTAAACCGTTAAATCTAGTTAAATCTAGAGACTATTTCAATGTTTGAACATGCAATGTTTTTAACACGATGGAAATAAAAATAAATTTGAGGTATGGAAAAGGGAATGGAACAAACCCAATCATGGCAAGCAAGCATGAAGTGGTCGGCACCACGAGTTTTGTTCCAGAAGGAGTACCTCATAGATACCATTCTCACGTAATCAGAGACAAACTGCTTTAAAGGAGTGATGTCGTAATTAGAGGATGGTGTATAGAGGTATTTGACCATCCACGTGACACTGAATGGTAAAAAGTAAACATGAGCAGCATAAGGATCATTGGTTCTAAACCTTCCAACTCCGTGTTCCATCTCATGGAGGAACCTCCCTTCAATCGAGTATATGTCCTTGCAAGGGCCATCGTGAACAATTGGTAGGTCCCCATCTGGGTATACGTACACTTTGAATATCTTCTCCATCTCCAAGTAGCTCCTGTAGCAATAATAATAAGCGCTGTTATTAGCTAGCTAGCCATAAGAAATGGATAACTGTTGCATTTCCTTTTTCCAAGAAAACTGAAATTTTCATGCAGAATGATGGAGCCCGTGGTCCTGTGTCAGAACTTCGAGTATAGCCCATTGAGAACTTAGAATTGTGACATTGACGCAGCAAAATATGAAAGAAAAAAAAACAGTAATTTCTCTCTCAGTCGTTTAATTATGAGTAAAAGGTTGTGGTGTGCTTATTATTCACAGATATTTTCCAAATTTAAGGGTCAGATAGTCAGGACCACATGGCTCCTACTCTACAACATTAAATGATTTATTAGTAAAAGAAAAACAGTAAATGATTTCATAAAGCATATATAATTAGAGAAATATTTTCGAGACACAAATTTGAACACAAACATCGTATATTTAAACGATTTTTGAGTTTTAAATTGTCTTGTTTCTCTCTAATTAGAATGTTTATTGTCTCACTTTGGGATTGATTTTTACGCTCTAGTATATAGTGTTTGAGATAAGATGTAAAAAATTGCGTCTAAATAATACAAACTAATATAATTAATATTACAATTTACAAGTATTCTATTTAAGCATTTAAACACTTAAGTTCTTGGATTTTTCTCTATAAATGTAACGCATGATGATGTATGTATATAGTTTATTTTCAACTTTTATAAGTTATTATTCATAATATTTCAAAATTAAGTTAGAAAATAACTGATATATAGTTCGTGCTTACCCTCGTCTATTATCTATTATAATTTATCGAAAGAGCTTCGCAAATTTTGGTTATGGCATCTCAATTTTTATATGTTATTGTGCTACCTCCATTTATATGTTGATTAATCAACTCAAAAATATTTTTTTTTTAATCAATTTTGTGATAACTATTTTATTGTTTTATTTTTACGATTGAATTTATTTTTTAAATAGTTACACATTTCTTTCGATTCCAAACATAATTAAGTACATTCAATTTCAAATATCTTATGCAATTTAATAGGTTAGTGATCTTTTGATCTTCTTTGATCTCTAATATTCTCTTTTATTTTCACACGTCTACCTCTATTATCTCAAACTCCAATTACATCAACTTTAATTTTTTTTGAAGATTATATCTTTTCTTTGAATTTGCATTGTATAGTTGATTCAATCAATATTACATATATTCACTTAACTAAATAAACAACATTCAACATTATTGTTGTTGTTGGAAGACATACACCCTTATCTTCAACATGTTTATTGTGTAATATTTGTGTTTGATTTGGAATATTTGTATCGTGGAATTTCTTTGTAGTGATTTTTACGATGAATAATTTGATGAATAATTTGAAATGTATATAAAAACTAGAATCAAGAAAAATATTAAAAATCAGGGATGCTAGCCCGAGTGAAAGGAAATAAATCATTTACGATGTCAAAAAGAATTATTATTATTATTATTTAATTATATAGTTGTTTTACTCAAATAACTTTTTTTTCTTCAGAAGTTTAAGATGATTCAAAAATAACGAAAATAAGGAGTTGAGACAAAAAAATGACAGTGAAAAGACAAATATAAAACTAATAAACCAAGTTTGATAATTTTATGTTTGATAATGTACATTCTAGCTTAAATAACTTGTTGGTAAAAAATTTCCAATAAAATTAGTTAATTTAAAATTATTATGTCTATTTTTATACATTTATGGATTGATTCGTGTGTATCTCTTATTCAAACAAGAAACCAAAACCTCACACACATATATATATATAACTTATTTAAAAGTTTACCCGATTCATTCAAAAACATATATATTTACATGTTTCCTACTATATGAAAGTCGATCCTATTAGATTCATTTATAGTTTTCATTTAAACTTTAGAATTTCCCATGACACAAATCAGATGAAATAAATATAGAAAAAATACATAAAATACTAAAATTAAATTAATTAACATCACATAAAATAGTAAAATGGAATTAATTAACATTTAGTTGATGTCATTTTAATTGTTATATGTATCCTATTTTATCTTCATATATGTGCACTTACCTCTATTTTATGCTCCATCATATTTTTAACCGAGTCCCAATACAGTAAAAAAGAAAGAAAGTATAAATTGATCTTAGTGGTTGAACTTAGTCCAAGTGCAATTTACCATTTCAAATATTGTATTTCTATAAATTTGAATTATAACTTGATACATAAAAAATATATAAATTTTAAGTAATAAAATACTAAATTTGAAAAAAAAAATTACAAATTTTGTTAAGCTAGTCCACGCAATACGTAGGTTCCATTTTAGTTTATCAAATTTGATTATTCTTTATATGATAGTATTCAATTATATAGAGTTTTATTCTAATACATCGACATGACTTTTAAAATTATTAAAATTAAAATCAAATTAAGTTTTTTAATGATATAATAATTATGATTAATTGATAATATCATAAATAAAGTGATGATAATGATACAATGATGCATTTAACGAGAAACAAGAATGTAATTTCTCTTTTTGTTATTGGCAAGTGAAAAAGTCAAGTCCACTTCGGTGTAGTTTGTGGTTTGAAACTATTCTTTAATTCTCTTTAGATTAGTGTTGTTACTATTTATCATTATCATTGTGAAAAATATTTACATTAATTAATGATGTATATAAAATTAAACACCATCACTAAGCAAAAGATGACCGAATTTTTTTTTTATAAATAAGAACGGATGGAACAACAAACAAACTACGAACAAAAGATGTTACTTACTAGAAATTAGTGGGCGCAAGACACAGCATGTTTAATATGAAAGTGAATTATTCAAAAAAAGAAATGAAACTGAAAATTAAGGGTAGCAATTCGATTCCTTTTGCTCAACCAAACAAACAAATACTTAATAAAAGGCCTGGAATATTATTTATGGAATTAATGATATGCTAAAACTAGTGGAGCAAATCCTATCAGATGCCATCATGCATGACTAATACAGCCGCAAACGTAATTGCTAACCATAATCCCATGATTATGACTTGGATGTTGACAACTTAATATCAACATACAACTACTAGTTGCTACTTGCTAGTACTATTTTGTTAGAAATAATGGAAATTTGGGGGTGGCACAAAGAGGGCAACACACAAGATATCAATGATCACGATAAAGTAGTGCTCAACATCTTTTTCTGTGCAAGTTTTTATCATTGTACAATGCGTATGTAGAACTCTGAAAGCAAATGAATGCTAGCGCACTCGGTGCCACCCCCCACACCGAGTTTAGCAATCGTATGTTGCAAGGAAAATAGAGATTATGGCTCACAATTCACAAATCAATACAGCGGTATATATCATAGTAAAAGATGTTATAGTAGCGGTGACTTATAAGCAAAGCTCTCAATCGGCTTTCCACGCTTTGATGTTGATACTATTAGAGGTTTTATATTTGTTACATTTTTTATTTTTTTTACGTCAATTTAATATTTTTTTTATCTATGTTCTTATTATATTAATAATATATATTACATTCATTACATTACTCTCGCTATTTTTTTATCTCACAAAATGTCTATCGAGTATTTACACATCATTTTTCACATTATTATTAACAGAAATACAGTAACAATATATTAATTTGTGTTTTTTTCCATTATTCTCCGTCCAAAAATGAAATATAATAAAAAAAATTACATATCCTTTAAAACAAAATATAAACCGTCAACAATTTATTTAATATTTAACAATGATGTCTCTGAAATATTCTTAGTTTAATTTTTTTGTCTTCATTTTCAATGATCTAATTTATGAGTCATTTATAAAGGGTAATTTATCAGTCATTTATAAATGTAATTAACTATATTTTTTAAAAGAAAATATAATATACAAATTTTATATTTAAAAAAAAATGTCTTGAAATTATTTTCGTATGTTTTGACAAACATATTTATTTAGCGTTGTCATCAAAATATCAGCGTAAATTAATTTTGCGTCAAAAATACACTTCCATTAAACTACTTTCTAAGTATGTATTATTTAATCTAGTTTTATTTATTGTTCATTTTTGAGAGAGTTTTTTTTTCTTTCTTCTTTTTTTTTTTTATCATACTTCATTGTAAAATATTCATTTTATTTTAATTCGTTTGTTTTAGTTTCACATTTCTCTATATTATTTGATCATATTACTTTTAACATGTAAGTTATATATTTTTTAACAAATAATTGTGTTGGTACTTACTTCTGAATTTCTTATAAACTAAAATTATCATTAATAAGATTAAATAGTATAGTAAGATAAAATTAAGGAGAAGGAGAAAAAAGATGTGGGAGATCGAGGATATACTGATAAAATAAGCGCGGGTTATGATAAACAGCTCCAGCGGGAATGTAACCGTCGTTGTTGTGTGGTGATTTTGACAGACTGAGATTGCTTCTCTCATCTCCTAATGCTGCCTTCCGTATTGAACCTCTCGCTCGTGCCAGTCCTTCTTCTCTCTTTTCTTCTTTGCTCTTCACCTTTCTTACTTCCCTCTGTTAACAATAAATAACATGCTTAATTAATCACTTACACTAGTTAACTCCTCGTTTAATCAAAACATTAATTAATTCTTACTTATACATAGTTAATTAATCAGTGATAAAGGATATAGAAATAAATTAAATTAAACTATAGCAGTAACAGTACTGATCGATCGATAATTGAAATTGATGTTGTGAAGATTAAAAACTGAACCTAGCTAGCATGCATCTAGTATTTTTTTTTCTTTTCTTTTCCTTTTTTGTATTTAAGATCCACGCCGGCGTTTGAGTGAGAGTAGAGAAATTAGTTACCGTTACGGTGGCGTTTGAGTGACTGGCGTGTCGAACGGCAAGGAGGTGATCGTTCTCGCCGGAAACCTTTGTTCGTAAGTGATGAAGTGAAACGGAATATGAAGGCTTTGTGTCGATGAATTTCATCAAATTCGAAGGAAGCATCATATAGACGACGGTGAGTAACGCTAGAGATAGTAACGTAGTTGCAAAAAACAAGTGTCTATGGCAAATCTCCATTTTCTTTCTTCTTTTTTGGTTTCGAACTTTTGAATTTTCTTTGTATACTTTGGAGTGTTTGAGAGAGGGAGAGAGGGAGAGAGATGAATGTGAACGATGGTGATGGAGGTATAGATGTTATGATATCTATCTATCTCTTTCAAACTTTTTTGTTGGTGATCACAGCGTGGATACTTAAATTTGAACTTGTAGCTCCAATGACGGATTTGACCCTGAAATCTGAAAAATGACTCTTTGGACCTCGCGAGAGAGCAAGAGGCACGTGACCAAGGACACGTTTTTTATTTAGCATTCAAAAAAAGGCGTTAACATCATTTCGCGCTAAAAACAGGGAAAAGTTTTGCGCAGATTAGGAGCGATTTTTCTCTCTTTAAATGCCAACTCCCGTTAGTTTTTCTTGATTATATTATTTTAAGCTTCTTCAATACACAATTCAGCCTCGTTCCATCTTCTACCAAGCTAGACTTCCCTCTCCATTATTTTTTAGCTTTGTCCATCAAACGGGGATAAGTTTATTACTATAAATATAAATTTGAGTATATAAAAAGCTTAATTATATTATAACGTGTACTAAAATCACATTGTTTTTATTAAATCTAATGATTAATTAAAATGAACCAAACTTTAGTGACTAAAATCATTTTTTTTTTCAACTTGATGGGAATAAAAAATATCTTTAATTCTTAAATCATATTGTATTTTCTTTAGTTTTTCAAGTACAATTATTTGTTTGTGCTTTTTTTTATATATTTTTTGTACTTATATTCTTTTACTTCCCCCCTTCTATTTATATGCAAAATTCATATAATTTTCTTTAAATCTTTATTCGATTCATCTATCTTTTAAATATATTTAATAGATAAGAATGTTATATTATTTTTAATATATTTAATACATCTTTTGAATTAGATAAATGAAAAATAATCTACTTAATAAAATAACAATTAATAATTTTGAATTGATTTTTTATGTTCATTAGAAATTATTTCTCTGAGGAGTTAAAATGTTGGAATAAATATCTTGTTATAAATAAATGTAGTAAATTAGTTATTATGATAGTTTTTTCGAGTTTGAATTTACCAAATTCTTTTTAGATCTCTTGTCATATCTTTTATCTCACCATCTGAATATAAATATAAATTTTATGTTTTTATTAAAAAAAATCTAACTTGGACAACTGAGCATAATATAGTGCAAACAAATATCAATAACAATAATAAGTTTGTTGAGCATTTGATTTCATACTTTTTTTTTCCAAAAATTAATGTCTTAAACAAATGTTCAAGTGTTTAAAAGAGAAAAATCTATTTTGTAAGTTCAATATCCTTTTCAATTGAGATTAATCAGTGTTAAAGAATAATAGATATTCTATATTTATAACACTTATAAATAAATAATAAACAAAATTTAAAAAATAAAGAATGAAAAGGAAAAACATATATCACTTTCCTAATATAATACTAACAACTACATCGATTGTTTTGCCAATAACAGAAAAAGAAATGTTAACACTGTTCAAGTTATTTAAAATAATAACATATATTTGTATAAATTTATGAATTAATTAAACAAGCAATAAATACCCTTAAACAAACATGTGGTTTTCTCTCTTGAGTAAATAGACGGGCGTACACCTCCTTTATGTAAAGCGTAACTAACTCATCAACAGACTCTCCCTTTCTGTTTTGAGTGGCCAATGAAAGTTTATGCGTTACAATTCCAACAAACATGGCCTGAAAGCCATGCTTGAGCTAACACAACAACAACAACAATAAAGACGAAGTATATCATTCACACTTTTTGCAATTATCTTATCGCATTTTCCATATAGCAGTTAAAATGGGATTCGTCAGCGGCATGATCGTTGGTATCGCCATTGGTATTGTATTGATCGTTGCTTTTGCTCGTCAAGGAAGCATCCGATCCAAGCGTCGCTCCAATCTAGTATGTAAAATCTCAAATTCACATTCATTCCACAATAACATGAACCTTATGATATATGATATTTTAATTTCATTAAACAATCATTTGAATCTTAAATATATGAAACAGTCATTATAATTAAAATTACAAAAAAAAAATCCCTAGATGGGTATTTTGTTTGTCGGTCTTTGATTAGTTAATTTGGTCCCGAACGTGTTTTTATTAGCCAATTTAGTCTGTGATATTATTAATAGAAGATTCACTTAAGGATAATTTTGGAAGTTCCATTTAGAAAATGAAAAATTGAGTGAAATACACTACTTTCGATAGCGTATTTAACATCTTAGGACAAAAATGGGAGGGGATGAGCAATCACCGTTTTATACTAAAGATTCAGTCATATACTATAGGAACATAATTTTGCACATTTAAAGACCAAAATGACGTTTACTCATTATAATTTGGTTACTGTGCGTGTTTTGTGAATCTGTTATAGGCGAAGACGATAGCACAGTTTGCGAGGATGACGGTGGAAGATTCTAGAAAACTTCTACCTCCAAAGTTCTATCCGTCATGGGTGGTTTTCACTAAGAGGCAGAAGTTGAGTTCAACTTGTTAATTTGAATGTAATATTTTACTTGCATATTCAAATTCAATTTTGACATGGATTCTGATATTAATTTGTTCATTAATGCAGTTAAATTGGCTTAATATGGAGTTGGAAAAGATATGGCCGTTCGTTGATGAGGTACTTAACTTTGGTTTTTGGATTATTATCTTTGGAGATATATATTTTATTGGATGATGAGGCTATATGGACTATTGGCTTTTGAATAATGCAAAATTGCAATGTGAAAATGCATGTAGGCAGCGTCTGAATTGATAAAAAGCAACGTTGAACCAATTCTTGAACAATATAGGCCAGTGATTTTGTCTTCTCTCACATTTTCTAAGTTGACGCTTGGCACCGTTGCTCCACAATTTACAGGTTCGATATATTATATTCTTGTGAAATTTGAATCTTGCCTTTTGGGTTATGACCAATGGGTATCCATATGCTCTTATATATATTTTTTTAGTTGCATGTGGTACTTGTGCTTGTTATTAGTTTCTGTAAAAATTCAAAACACGGATGATTTTGTCTCATGCTTATGCTTTTGGATTCTCTTGTTCCATGATACTCATAAGTCACAACCAAGGTGAACTAAGTGAACCGAAGGCTTTCCATTTATTAAAATGTTGGTTTTGTTCATCCCAACAATATCATACTTATGCTGAAATATGCTGCTTGAATATCTAGGAATTTCAATTGTTGAAGAGGATAGTGGGCCTAATGGAGTGACAATGGAGTTTGACATGCAGTGGGATGGTAATCCCAATATTGTTCTTGACATTAAAACCAAAGTTGGTGTTGTACTGCCTGTGCAGGTGATACACAAATCATTGTTATGATCGCTTTGAGCATTAATTTTCAATCTATCTGAAATATGCCTCTCTCTCATAAAACATAACTATGTGATATTTTTTTTGAAAAAAAATAATAGAAAAAAAATTATATTACCAAATCAAATGAAGGCTGTCATACTAGTTTTGGTGAATAATTTCGACTTTCAATTACATTGTTTATATAGACATGTTTATCTTCCAATGTCTTATAGAAATGTATAGTTCGATTCATATGTTCCATTTTGTAATACAAAACATGAAGACATCATATAGGCTTCAGCTAGCTTATTGGCAAACGATTTGCAAACCTTTCATGGATGAATAATATGGACTGTGCAACTCAATCTATTGGGTTGTATGTGGATATATAATAGGGAGTAAAATAGAATGTAATGAGATAAAACAAAATGGAATGAAGTTACCATTTCATTATTTAAATATTTTTTTCATGAAATGAAGAAATAAAACCGGTTTCATCATATACCCCCAAACTATTATCATCCAAAGAATAGAAACATTCCACTCTATCCTACTACAAACATCCAAAGAATATAATTTACTATCATTCCACCTCATTGCATATCCCTATCCTTTAATATAAACATAAAATTGGTGGCATCATTATTGATTTTGCATATGCCAATTTTTATAAGCTATTCCTTATCATTCTATTATTTCTCTTTCATTGCACCTTGTTTATATAGGTAAAAAATATTGGATTCACTGGGGTTTTCAGGTTGATCTTCAAACCTCTTGTAAACGAGTTCCCTGCTTTTGGAGCCGTTTGTTTTTCCCTGAGAGAAAAGGTGAGTTATACCGTCTTTGTAACTTATGCTCGTATTAGGAGAAAATTGGAATACTCACTTGGTTTTTCCTTGTTCTGCAAACAGAAAGCTCTGGATTTTACTCTTAAGGTCGTTGGGGGTGATATATCATCTTTACCGGGAATATCTGATGCTATAGAGGTACAAGCAATTTAATTTTTTATGGTAGTCTGTGGATATGTTGTACTATCAAACAGTGAGCCATTAACACAATCTTCACGAGTGCACAATATTTTCTAGTTGTGTAATAATAGACCAATGCCAGTCATTAGATGAAAAATTTCTAGTTTAATATTTTAGTAGTTTTATGGTTTTACAAATTTTAGTGCTGTGTGTTATTTTTAATCATTGAAAATCTTAATTTTAATTACACATCCAATGCTTTAAGGGTATTGCTTCTACTTATTTTCACTCTTTTTTCCCAACTCTTGCGGCGATCTCAATTGTTGATTCTGATGTTTTGTAAGCAGAGGTTTGAATAGCAGAGGTATAATTAATAAACAAGTTAGGCATATGATGGCTCATGGCATTAATCAATTTCTTATTAACTCATTCAACGCTCGTCCTAAGTAACAAACTACTGTCATTTATTCAGGAAACAATTCGAGATGCCATTGAAGACTCTATAACTTGGCCAGTATGCAAAATTATACCAATTATACCAGGCGATTACAGGTATCTAAAAGCTCATTTTCATTTTCTTAGCAAAAAGAGTATAGGATTATTTACTTTCTAAGTTATGTTTTAGGAATCTTAAAGTTTGACCAGTGCTGATAATAATAAAAGGATAATACTATTGAAAATGTCTTTTTTAATTGGGAATGTGGTCCAACAATTATTATTGTATTGGCCTTAATGGATTTAGTAGAAGTTTTAAAACTTCTAAGTCAAAAATGCTATTAAGTACAATATCTATCTTTAGCCTTTTCCTTTTTACTATTTGATTGGGCTTGAGTCCAGGCTGACCTTTAACTGGCCCTTTCTTCCTCACTCAGTAACCTAGAATTGAAACCAGTTGGAACACTAGATGTAAAACTAGTGCAGGCAAAGAACTTAGCAAATAAAGATCTGATTGGGAAATCTGATCCTTATGCAATCATATTTGTACGCCCGCTTCGTGACAAAACCAAAACCAGTAAAACAATTGTAAGACCTTCCTTAATCTTTACATATTTATTTATTTATTGATCATTGTGTGTGGTAGTAAATTGTAATCCAAATGATGGCCATGATGTTCAGAACAACCAGTTGAACCCAATATGGAATGAGCACTTTGAGTTCATTATTGAAGATATATCAGCACAGCACTTGACCATAAGAATCTTCGATGACGAAGGCATTCAGGCAGCTGAGCTTATTGGCTGTGCCCAAGTTTCCTTGAAGGAGCTCGAACCTGGTAAAGTCAAGGATGTGTGGTTGAAATTGGTTAAGGATTTGGAGGTCCATAGGGATAATAAAGTCAGGGGTGAGGTAAGATTGTAATTTCTTGGCTTTTTCTTTTCATTCATCTAGCATTCTAGCTTGTAGATGGCAACTGCCAGTTTGTGTAGAGCTTGGCGAGGTGGCTTATGGACACTATCTAGACCCTGTTTGGATTAACAGATTAATTAAACTCTTATAGTATAAAAACTTATCATAGAAGTGTTTAATAATAAGATATTTCTATTACAAAAAAAAAAAAAAAGTAAAATTGTTTTGATATAAGCTATAAGTTTTTTTGCATAAAGTATCCGAGAGAACTTATGGAAATAAGTGGAAAATAATTTATGGACATGTCATAATCTAGTATTTTCTTCATTACTTGCAATTTGTGTTCTTTGTCTTCTCACAACATTCTAATATTCTTGTAGAGATTGATATTATAGTAGTTCATAAGTCTTATTTAACTTCCTACCATCCCAATATAGGTGCACTTGGAGCTCTTGTACTGCCCATATGGAGTTGATAACAGCTTGAAGAGCCCTTTTGATGCTGATTACTCATTAACCACGTTCGAGAAGACCCTTAAAAATGGAGCTAGTGACGCAGAGGATGAGGATCTTTCAAAATCATCGCGGGCGAGGAAAAGCAACGTCATAGTAAGAGGAGTTCTATCTGTCACAGTAATTTCAGCTGAAGACTTGCCTGTAGTGGACTTATTGGGCAAGGCTGACCCATTTGTTGTCCTTGGGTTGAAAAAATCAGAAAAAAAACTCAAGACCAGAGTAAGATTTAAGATATTCTTGGCTTGACACTTTTGCTATATTTGAATGTTTAGTAATATTTATGTTTAATTTGATCGATAACAAGATAAAATCAAATGAGTAAATCGATTAGCATTTTGATTTAATTTCAAATTCATACTAGTTAAAAATGCAATAGAAAATATTTTGGTTTGAATTTACATGCCAAATATATTGAATTGATTGTAAGTGAAAATACTGATTTCTACATAGTTATAAATGATTAAACAATGTTTCTTGTATTCCCAGGTTGTAAATGAAACCCTAAACCCAGTATGGAATCAAACATTTGACTTTGTTGTGGAGGACGGCTTACATGACATGTTAATTGTTGAACTATGGGATCATGATACCTTTGGCAAGGTGATACCTCTTAAATTTGTCTTCATGAAGTTGTTTGTTTCAAAGTACTCTATGAACTATGGGATCATAAGATTACAGAAATTGTAAATTAGCTATTGTAAACTGTTGATATTGAATTCAACAATATTTTTCTTTTTTGCTAAGAAAAGTCGTACAAGTTATAGAAGTAAGAGGAGTGCTGGCAAAACACTTTTTAAATATATGTTGTTCATAGCATTGTTTCTTGTATGTGATTTTTTATGAAAATGTTCATCATATATGTTGTGTCCCCAAGTCATCAGCTTGTCATCTTCATCTCAATATTATACTGCATTTGTCTTGAATAGGAGTGTTTTATTTTTGTTTTTCCAGGAAAAAATGGGAAAAGTTATAATGACACTAACCAAGGTCATCTTAGAAGGGGAATACGATGAAACATTTCTTCTGGATGATGCTAAATCTGGAAAGATTAGTTTGCATTTGAGGTGGACTCCGCAGCATAAGTACCGCGATCCTTAGTAGACTTCTTACTTTGGCTGAGCTTATTTTTAAAAACTTACCTTTTTAAAAATATTTCAAAGAAAAAAAAATTGATCTCAAAGACACTAGCACAAATTCACTGATGGTTTAACAGAATCGACCTGCATTAATCGAAATCATAATCTACCATCCAACTCAAATCTCTCTAGTAATGTAATAGTTGATAGTGATTCATCAAATCTATGATACAACCCATATATGATCTTAGAAGAATGATGGTGATTCACTCAATTGCATACTTGAGCCTGACTATGGAGGATTGCTGCTGCATCGGACAAATCCAATGTATGAACTATGAAGTGTGAGCAAACAAAAGTATTTCATTTTCTATGTAAATATGAGATATTTTTCTACGATAATTCATTTTGTAAAAGAGAATATTCTAATAAAAGTACATAAGTTTATAATCTACAACTTTTATGACTAATAATAAGTTGGTAATGTTGTTTATTAATACTCGATCTATGATTTTTATTAGCTGATTAAAAAATATCTTGTTATATTTTGAAATTACAACTTGACTATTAATCAATTGTGTAACTTGGATGTTATAGTACTTTGAATTAAATACTTTTCTTATGTTGTATAGAATTACAAATTTGACATGAACTTATATCTTGTAAAAGAACAGTTACGTGATTCTTATTTTAGGAGAGTACGGAATAGAATCAGGGAATTATCTATGGACTATGGTTTAGATTATTATTCATGCTAGTACTAGGAAAAGGATAAGGTTTTTAAGATATGATATAGACACCAAGAAACCTTGTCACAATCTAGTGTAACACTTTTGATTTTGGCATTGCACTATCTGGAAATCAAATTTCTGCATAATTCCTCTGGATAACTTAGGTACCGTGTCAGGTATCAACTAATTTACCCTAATTACTCACCATAAACAAAAATTTACTGATTTGAACTGCCATCAAAATTGATCAAATGGTCCAAATATTAAATTCATATTTTTTATATAATAAAAATAATATAACTTACTTTAAAATATGAATAAATCAATCTTAATTGGACAACTACATATTCGCCAACAACTAATAATAGTTGTAAAAAAAATATGTAACATTCTTTAAGATCTAACATGTTGTTATAAGTTGAATCTGGATGGGAGAGAAAAAGACGCCCTTATTAGAGAATCCGATTGAGTCTGTATCAAAGGTTTCCATTGCAATTAGGAACCTCCCCTACTTTCTATTTCTTCCTTTTTCAGGACCATTGTGGATGTTTCGTGCCTGTCTTTCTTGTCTTCATTTATCAACCCATAATATATACTACAATGGTCTTAAATAATCATAAGTAAAAAATAGTCAAATTTTATTTATATTTTGATTGAACACTTATGATATTATAACAAAATCTCTAAAAATTGCATTATTGTATTTTTTAAATTATTTATTTTTAGAATATAATAATAATAATAATAATAATAAATAAATAAATAAATAAATAAATAATCAATTCATTATAATGATTTTAGATTGTTAGACTGAATGCCACTTCAATTAAAATATATTAAATCACTAATTTTATGTTGAATAAGATCAAAACTGTAATTAATTTAAAAATATAAAATATTCTGATAGTTGTGAATACAAATTAAAAAAATAAAGGAGAAAATAATATTTGCATGAATGAGTCACTGGTTGGTCCAGTACATTGATGAGAATGACCGATGAAATGACTGACAGTTGAGTTTGTTTTTCCCTTCACTTCCCTTTCCTGTCTTTCCTATTTCTCTATCATTCTAGCTCTTTCTTCCCAAACAAAGAGATGAACTCAATTTCCACTTTCTTCTCTTCAATTTCTCTCATCCATGGACAATGATGATCCTTCCAACCACCGTATCCTAACTCTTCTCAAATCCCTCAAAGAAGCTTCCAAACATCTTCAAATTAAAATCAACCCTTTCACCTTTCTCTTCAAAACCGATTCAAAATCCGCCATTGAAGCACTTTTAGAGCTCGAATCAAAAGCCATAGTTATCTTCTCAACTCACCCAAATCTTCACACCCTCTCCAATTCCCTCTCCACACTTAAAACCTTAATCCAAAATCTCGAAAAATTCAAAGGCTACGGATTTCGATCACTCCTTCAGCGCCAAATCACTGCCTACAAAATTTCACAAGCTTCATCTTCATTGGAATCCGAAATTCAAATCTACTTGGACCGTGTAATCGTTGTAAACCTCGTGAACACGCTGCAAGAACATAAACAAAACGAAGAAGAACAAGTTAAGGTTTTGGTCGAGTTTGAAGAGAGATTATCGAAAGGTTTCGATTTGGAGTTCCAAGAATTGATTTTGAAGGCAAAATTGTTTACCCTTTTGGAAAACAAGTTGATTGAGCCGTTTAATTCGAAAAGGGTTCGAGAAGAATCGGCGGTGGCTATAGCGGATTTGGTGAAATTCAATAAGAATGTTTTTGTAGGGTTAGTGTTAATGGGTTCCACGATTGAAGCTTTAATAGCAATTGCTTCTGAATGTTCTATAAGGGTTCTTTCTTCGCTTGTTAGATTCATTCGAAGTCCTTTGGTTGATGAAATTTTTTTTAATGGAGAGATTCCTAAAATTGTTGTTTTTTTGTTGTCAAGTGATTTGTGTCTTTGTGTTGCTGCGTTGGAGTGTGTTTTTGAATTTGGTTATATTGGGAGAAAGGAAGTTGTTGAAACTATGTTGCAACATGAGTTAGTTAAGATATTAATGGATTTGCAAAGAAGGGATGATTTTGATGAGTGTATTTTTGATGGTTGTGTTTCGAGGTTTGCAATACAAATGGAAGTTGGTGAAGGTTTGAGTTGTGAAGAGAAAAGAGAGGTTAAATTGGAGATGTTGAGATTGGTGAAAGAGGCTTCTCAATCAGATGTAGAGTTTGTCAATGTTAGTGCCGAGATATTGTGGGGTTCTTCCCCTTAGAATTTGGGGTTAGAAAAAATTTATTGCTTTGGTTTGGTGGTTTTTGGGCCTAACCTCATGATCGATGATGCTTGTTTGAGAGGAGCACGTGTTGCTTTGGTGGTTTAATGATTTTAGTGCCATTGGTGATGGGATTCCGATTCTAAAAAGATGCAGTTTCTGAGGGGAATTCTGAGTGCATGAATCTGGAACCATGATGGAGGGGTTGATGAGTTTCTCGTCTGTGCAAATGGTCCGGTTAGCATGTCGGTAGAGGTGGTTGATGAGTTTCTCGTATAATTATTAATTTATTTATTAATAATTGATAATTATTTATTTTATTTTTTGGAGTGTCTTTTAGAGGAGTTTAATCTTATTTTAAGTGGATATATAATACTGGATTAAATTATTGTTTTAGTCTCTGAAAATATAAGATAATGTTATTATAGAATTTGACTCTAAAAAATTTAAATTATTTTTCAAATTATTAAAACAGCGATCAGTTTAATCTCTAAGTATTATAATGATAAAAAATTACTCTTATAATAAATTTATATTTTTTAATTATTTTTTATAATTATAAATTGTATCTTTTAACAATTATTTTAATGATTCAGTTATTAATATGAATTTTATATTAAATTATAAATTAAAATAACATCACTTTCAAATGTGGTTTGGCATATATATGGGAGTTTTTTTATGTATATATCTCCTTTTTAATTCATTATTTCTTAAATGCCATACAAAGAAAAAAATTTCTTAAAATGCCACATTTTTTACATTCAATAGGAAGTCTCTTCTTGGGGAAGCGACCTCCTACTACAAATTTGATTTATTTATTTTTTAAAAAAAATTGTTTATGATTATCAATTTAATTATTTAAAAAATAAAATATATTAATAAATTTGTAAATAAAATTAAAAAATACATTAATAAATTAGAAATAAATGTTATATTTTTATTATTGTTATTATAATAATAAATAATTATTATACTTATAATTAAAAATTATTGTATTTAAAATGATTAAATAAAAATATATATATATTATATTATAAATTTCAAAATAAATAAATAAATAAATGATAATAAAAATTGAATAATAATAATGATAATTAAATAAAAAGAAATTTATATTGCTAACATGAAAATATATATATTATATTATATATTGTTTTGTCAAATTAAATAACAATATTTTAAAATATTATAAATTAATAAAAATTAATTAATTACATTGATTGGCCTTTATAGTGTAACAAATATTTTGCAAACCTCTCATAGACCGAATGGCCTTAAACAAAAATATATATATTATATTATATATTGTTTTGTCAAATTAAATAACAATATTTTAAAATATTATAAATTAATAAAAATTAATTAATTACATTGATTGGCCTTTATAGTGTAACAAATATTTTGCAAACCTCTCATAGACCGAATGGCCTTAAACAAATTCAATTTTTTTATTTTTTATAATGTAATAAATTGAGAGTGAATTTGTTTAAGGTTAATTATAATATTCAAATTTAGTTCTTAAAAAACTTATTTACTTCTAAATTTTATTTTGATTATACTAAGACTTTTTTACGGATTAAAAATATAAATATTTTTATATAAAAAACCTTTAAAATAAGAATTAAAAATGAATTAAAAAAATTATAGACTAAAAAGTTAAAAAAAATTATAAAGACTAAAATTAATTTTTATAATCTTTTTAAAATATTGTTATTTCATGTTAGCAATATAAATTTCTTTTCATTTAATTATTATTATTATTCAATTTTTATTATCATTTATTTATTTTGAAATTTATAATATAATATATATTTTTATTTAATCATTTTAAATATAATAATTTTTAATTATAAATATAATAATTATTTATTATTATAATAACAATAATAAAAATATAACATTTATTTCTAATTTATTAATGTATTTTTTAATTTTATTTATAAATTTATTAATATATTTTATTTTTTAAATAATTAAATTAATAATCATAAACAATTTTTCATAAACAAAAAAAAAAAAAAACAAATTTGTATTAGGAGGTCGCTTCCCCAGGGAGAGACTTCATCTTTAGGAGGTCGTTTTCCTAGTAAGTAAGAGACTTACTGTTGAATGTAAAAAGTGTGGTATTTTGAGAATTTTTTTTCATTGTATGGCATTTAGGGAATAATGAATTAAAAAGGGGATATATACATAAAAAATTCTATATATGGAGAAAAATTTAAATTCAAAATCCGAGAAGCTATACTTTTTGTTATTTACAATCTTATATTATTATATGAGATTTAGCTTTTTTTAAATTAATAATATAAATTATTGATAATTAAATAAATAAATAAATAGTTGATTTTATATGATAATAATAATTAATTATAATTTAATATCAACTATTAATACATTAATTCACTCCTCTAACCTTTCAATTTAAAATAATCAAATTACTATCGTATTAAACATAAACAATCCATAATTTAAAGGTTTGTTGCTTTTAAGATTCTAAAAAAAAAAATCAGTTATGTTTGTGTGCAAATTTTTCTTTAGAATAATTTTATTGAAAATAATTTTTATGTTCACAATGAAATTGTTATTTTGATTAATTTTTTAAAAAAATTATGTTGAATAGAAGATAGATAAACAAAAAATATCTTTTAAATTATGAGTGTTTAAAATATTTTATTTTTATCCATTTTATTTAATAATTATTGAAGATATCTTATTCAATAAACAGAGTAATGTAAAATATCAATATGTATAATTATTAATTATTAAAATCACTTTTAATCTATGCTCTAGTTTTATGTAACAAAAAAAATGAGTCTATTTTTGTATGTTGGTTTTCCCCAAGAGTATAGTTAAAATAAGAGAAAATTTGATGGTGCATTGTTCGTGTAAACAAATTTTATACTTAATAATAAATATAAATATTTCATTTTATTATCTAATTAAAAACTTATAAAGGTCATCAACAAATAACTAATCCATCAATGGTGTATAATTGAGTGTCACTATAAAACTTTTTACACGCTCATATTGTATCATTAAACCCTTAAAAGAAATATCTAATTCAATCCAATTGAAGATGACATATATGATTCACCCTAGGAACATATTGGTGGTGAGGAGGAGACCCGTTCCTAACCAAATCAGGAGCACAAGCACTCAGTTAAGACGTTTTCATAACCTGAATTCTAGATTAAATGAGGCAATGCAAGATGGAAAGTATTTAGATTGAAAATAATCGACACTCACGTGAGACATCGAGTTGTAAGTTGTAACTATATGTAATGGCCGTTAAAAATCATCTTTAATGGATCTTGTCATGTGTAATTTATACATGAAGGAGTAAAATGTAATATTACAACATTTAAATAGAGGAAAAAAATACATGAATTTTTTTTTTAATAGTAAGAAATAACACTTTATTTACATGTAATTTATAGGAGAGGATTCATTTTTGTAACCATCATTATAAAAATTAAGATATATAACAATAATTTTTTCTCAACGATAATCAATTTACTAACAAGAACCTGCATATGACAAATTATTTAAATCGTTACAATTAAATTTATTTTTTGACAACAATATAACTTGATATATAACTTGTTGCCAGTAGGACAAAGTTTAGGCGGCATACATAACGTATTATTGGAAATAATTTTAGCAATAACATGATTTTTTATTTGAAACAGTACAATTCAAAACTTTTTTGCAACCACATATATGCAAACAATTTCTTTTTTGTTGAGAAAAATATCAATAACGATAATTTTATTATGTTATTTTGAAAAATACAAGCTCGATTTATCATGATCATTAAGAGTATGTTTGTGAGTTGAGTTTCTGAAGATGACTTTAGAGAATTGAGTATATATTTTAATAAATATTTCAAATTAAAAAAAAATGAGAGAGTAACATAATAAATAATTATATAACATTTAAATTACACTTAATTCATTTTTTAATTTAAAAAAAAAAAAAAAAATTCTCTCCCATGCATTTCAAAACACTTCATTCAATATTATCCAAAAGAAATTTATTTTTAAATATTCGGATTTTTATATCTAAAATTTTAAGTAAAGTAATCAGATTCGAATAATCGTGAATCTATTTTTTCATATGTATCTGATCACTCAAATTTGTATATATCTACATGTGAAAATTTGTGTGATTCCGTGATTAATTATATTTTGTATGCATATCAATAAATCTATATCAACAAAATAAGTCTCATGAAATAATATAAAATTTATATAATATGTTGTCAATTTTAATTTTTAGGATAATAGAATGTGAAGTTTTTTATCATGTAAAAGAAATTTGAGTTTATTTACAGAGGCTCAAAGCAGTTGATATAATGACTCTGATAATAAAGTATAAATAAAAATAATAATTGAAAATTTAATATATTTAATTAAATATTTAGTTTAAATATATTAATTTTTAAATTATAATTTATACTTATATTTTGTTACCAAATTGATAAATTCACCGCATTGTGGATGGAGTTTTAGTTTTTGAGATGCTCTCGTACTGTCGTCAACGAGTGCCACGAATTCCTCAAAATTTTATTTTACATTAGACCAACCCCGCGTGGCACGCATGGCAAATATATAATAGTGCAAAAGAAAAATATTACTAAAATATTCAGCTGCATCCATGTTATAATATTCTAATTTCTACACTCACCACTTAACTCTTACTAAGTTTTTGAATCATCAAAACTTATGAAAAACATGAAGTTTAGGAAAAGAAAAAAAAAACTATTAAATTAACGTAAAAACAATAACCTCGTTTTACACGCACTAAAATTTCTATATTAGTCACTCTATCCATATGCCCAAATTAAACCTCATACACATCTCTATATAAACAATGATGCAATGAACTTCCAAAAAACACAACAGAAACCAAGAAAAGAAACAATGAAATCCATTGTTCCACTATGTTGTTTCCTTTCCCTCTTAGTACTCAACACGAAACCACTCCAAGGAGCAGAACCAGAGCCAATAGTAGACAAACAAGGAAACCCTCTTCAACCAAATGAAGGTTACTACGTTTGGCCTCTTTGGTCTGACTACGGAGGCATAACATTAGGCCAAACAAGAAACAAAACATGTCCACTCGACGTAATTCGCAATCCCGACGCTATCGGTAGCGCAGTGTTTTTCTCCGCATCAGGTTATTAGATATCTAATTAATTTACATTGTTAAACTTCGTCTTAGTTAGTTAACAAGTTAACTAACTAATTATTACTTTAGTTAGTATTTAAATAAAATATAAACAAAAATAGTATATTAAATTTTAAATTAAGATTAGATATATCAAACTTTTCAATTATTAAGTTAAATTTACTAATTAGTTGACTAACTAACTCTATCAAATTACGAACATATATCTGATACAGGTCTTGATTACATTCCAACACTCACTGATTTAACAATTGATATTCCAATTTTGGGAAGTCCTTGCAAGGAATCAAAAGTTTGGAAGCTTTCAAAAGTTGGGTCAGGGTTTTGGTTTGTGAGCACTGGTGGTTTAGCTGGTGATCTTGTTACCAAGTTTAAGATTGAGAGGCTTGAAGGTGACCATGCTTATGAGATTTATAGTTTCAAGTTTTGTCCTTCTGTAACTGGTGTTCTTTGTGCTCCTGTTGGGACTTTTGAAGATGCCGATGGAACTAGAGTTATGGCTGTTGGTGATGGTATTGAACCTTATTATGTTAGGTTTCAGAAGGTTTCTAGTTATAAGAATAAAGATTTGAGCAGTGTTTAAGGTTGATAAGTTTTTTTTGTTGTGTTGTGTAGTGAAGTGCGATGGTCATAATAACAATAAGGCATGAAAGGAGTGCTTGTCTCTGTTTTGAGATTTGCCACTTTGTTTTTCTGGTCAAAAGTGAAATGAAATTGACCTTTTTACTCATACAATTTGTCTCAAATTTTTCTATTTTCTATTTTCCCCCCCAAGGATTTATTAGTTGTTTCTAATTTTATGATCTATCAGCAAACATATGAAAAATTTAGACAAATTGTATGATTTGGCACTTTTGGTTTTGTGCTTGATGAGTTTTACTTATCAATGCTTCTCTTGTTATACTAATGTTAGGGAGTCTGACATGTTAGTAACAATTAACCAAATGTTTGAACTATAAAAGACTTTGGTTACATTAGTTTTTATGTGACTCGTGTATGTTCCTTTTGAGGGTGGACGTTATTATTTACGATTACAAATTAAACATTAAAATTTTGTAAATTGATAATACTAAACTGAATATCTGATTGCTAATTTTGTTTTTTACACCCCCTCAGTTTGACCTTTGGAATTGAACCCAAATTTACCATTCCCCACTATGCTAAAATGGACCAAGTTGTTCTTGCCATTGGATTTATTGGAAGCATGCTTAAGGCTATTCTGATATGGTGTGATAAATTGCTGATAAATAAATACTATTGACATTGTTATGAAGTTAAATGCATATTCAAAACAAATACATAAATAAATAGAAGGGTCTTGTAAGCCATCATATTTAAACTAGGGCTGTGCAAAAAATCCGGTTATAAAGCCTAAATCCAAAACCGAATCCAAATTCATTTAAAAATCTGGTTTAAAACATATGGTTATAATCCGGTTATTTATAAACCAGTTGGATAACCACTTATGTTTTATATTTGGATTTGGTTTTTATCCACTACTAATATTTTGTTAATTTTGATATTTTATTTTTTGAAAAAATTTTAAAATATTTTTTTTTCAAAAAAAATATCGAAAAAAAATAAAATAAAATAAAAAAAATTTAAATTGAATTTTTTCTCAAAAAATTTGATGAGATAAATTTTAAAAAAATTTATCGAAAAAATCGATTTTTTTAAATAACCGATTTTTAAACTATGAATAAATGATCTTTGAAAAAATAATCAAACTTTAATCGATTTTAAAACTAAAATTTTCAAAACTAGTTGCTTAATTATAAACCGTTGATTTTATAACCGGTTTTAAACCAAATAATAAATTTGGTTATAAATCAAAATTCATATATTAGTTTTAAAATGGATATGATTTGATTTTTTTTAAAAATCCAACCATACACAACACTAGCTGAAACATATAACGATTTCATGTGTTTTATGTGATTAAAATGTTCCACTCAAACTCAGAGTAGTGAAAAGCATCAAAATAGATAATTTTATGCTACTTGCCAACTTCCCATATACCTACCTATATGGATAATGAGTACATTGTCAATAGCATACTACATGAAGAGAATATTAGGTTTCCAATCCTTTGTATCTCGAACTGTTGTACAGTCGGTGGAGCCAGGAGAAACAACGAGTTAGACGTAGTAGAATTTAAAAAAAAAAAAAATCATATTATTTTCAACTTAAAATCTTAAAATAATATTTAATTTAATATTTAAAAATATATGAATCATCACTTTTATATATTTAATATTTAATTCAACTATAATTGATTGATGTAGACTTAACAATTCATATCTTTCTCAAATAAAATGACAATTTTTTTTATATAAAAGTAAAAAAAGAAAGAAAATCATTTGAAGACAAATCAAAACAAGATTCAACAAAGATGTTTGATTGACTCCCACATCTTGAAGAAATACAGTGAAGCCATCCACTATTTCACATAGAACAGATGGTATATAGAAAATAAAATTTATTGGTTGTCTTATTATACGTAAAAATTAAAGGTCGTTTTAACAATTGTCTTTATATCTATTAAATGTAAAAAATAAATAAATTTTGAGTAAAAAATATTTTTTTAAATATAAATTACTTTACTATAATTTTTTTCTTATGTTAATTTCTTAACAAATGTCCTTCTCAAACACGCTTATTAACATTTTTAAAAAACTAACTTAAAAATAATGGAAGAACTACTTATAAAATTCATTCCAATGTAATGATTAGTTAAAAATAATAATTAGTAAAATAAAAATAGGATAATCGGATACAAACCAAAAAATAAACAAAATAAGATAGCAGAGTTATTATTTTTATAATGACATATTAATTCAGTCTTAAATATAAATCTAAATAGTATAAAGAAAATTGATATATTTAATTTAAATTTTCAATTAAATAAATTAGTTATTAATTTTCTTTGATTCTATGCTGGTTATATTTGAGAATTTAACCATTTTTTTTCCAAAGTTAGAAGTATTGGTTTTAAAGGTATTTTTTTTATTTTATCTTGTTTCAAAGTACAATATTAAGCCAAAAAAGTTAGAAGTATTGGTTTTAAGCCAAAAAACTTCCTATTTTCTTAGTAGAAATATTAGCAAAAAGTTATTAAGAACAATCATCTTTTACAATTTCGAGTGAATTAAAACTATTTTCATGTTTCAACTCTCTTTCTCTATTAAAGACATTACATTAAAGTCATTCATCTATACAATATTTATTTATTTATTTTTCATAAAAATTCATATATATTAAACTCTACTCCCTTTCCAATTGAAGGAGTAATTGTTTTACAAATTATTTTTTCAATGCAATATGTACAAATACTCCATATCTATTAAACTCTACTCCCTTTCCAATTGAAGGAGTAATTGTTTTACAAATTATTTTTTCAATGCAATATATACTCTACGCCCTTTCCATTTTTCTCCATGTATATAAAAACAAAATACTATTTATTATAATTTAATGGCCTTTTATAAAAAAATTAGAGATAGTATATATATCTTAATTATATCTAGGAAAAAAGTTGGAAAGGTTATTAAAAAGAGTAAAGTTCGAAAATAAAATTTACAAAATTTTATTCTTTAAAATAAAAAAATAAAAATATATAAAATAAAAATAAAAAAACAAAGCAGAAGGATTATTCAGAAATGATATGTGACCGAATAGCGTATGAGTGCGTGTGCAAAAGCATAACAAAACACAATTCAGATTAACCAAAGAACAGAATAGTGTGTTTTGGCTATGGCCTCCTTCACCAAATCACTCATCCTTTTTCTTTTCTTTCAATTTTGCTTCTCACTTTTACCCTCATCATTCGCTCAATCGCCTGTCCCTGGGTATCAATTTTACATCCCCTAAACCCTAATTTCACTATGCTTTCTACAATCACTTTTTCTACTGCTTCGATTAATTCACCTTGATTTTAACCAATTTTACTTCCACAGGTCTTCCGAAGGTTACACCATTTATGGTCGAGTGAAGATCCCAAGTAAGTTCTTACCTTTTATCATCATATCATTTATCTGATTTCCTCAATTTTCCTTTTTATTTTTTTATTTTATTTACATCCGAATCTTCATTTGATGTTTAACGTGAATATTCAATCGTGATTTAGAATGAAAAAGGTATTGAAAGTCGATCTGTAAACGAATCTTAATATACTGTAGGATAGTATAGGTTTTGCTTGGCGTTAAAAGTTATTTTGCATCCTTGATGGGATTGGTAATGGTTACTTGGGTAATTAGTTAGTTCAAGTTTTTCATACGTTTTTTTTAATTCATTAGAATTAACTGTGCGCAAAAGTTGTTTTAGTTTAAACTTTTTCTTAGGTTATATTTTGATTTTTAATTTTTAGATATTTAGGATTTTAGGCCAAAACAATATTTGGAATGTTAGAATAGTTGTAAATCACTCTTTAATGCACCGTTTTATCCATGTCTTGTGTACTGTTTTGTTTCTATGCTCATTCTGTTAACAAACTAAGAGTATGTTTGGTTTCTATTTTCATTTTCATTTTTAATTACAAAAAAGTACTATGGTTTCATTTATTTCCATTTGCAAATATTTATATAGGGAACAATGTCTTCACTCTTATCCTTGACAGTATGTGATGGTGTTAGTTTGGTCAAGTTCAGCAAGGTTGGGGGGGATTTAATGATTTAATTATTTCAGGGTTGAAATGTTAAAATGCAATAGCTTTTTATGCATATTACATAATGCATACTTCCGGTTTCATATCTATTCTCTGAAGATACATGGACTGGTTATGAATAATAGTGGTCTAATGGTATCACTGGATCTTTTTGGCAGGTTTTGGAAACAGAGAATTTAGCCATCCTGCAAAAGTATCAAATGTCAAAGTCATACTTAATGGTGGTCAAAGAGTTTCTTTTGTGAGGCCTGATGGATATTTCTCATTGTATCCTTTGATTTACTACTTCATTTCAACCCCCTTTTTAATTTGCGTGTTGACTTTTTGGGATATTAAGCCCTATTTAATTCTATAATTGCTTATCTTCTTGTTCTTGCTTTTGAGAAGTTATAGTTGATTATATTCTAGTAAATCATTGTTAAGAAACGATCAAGTTCCTTAACATGTATGCTTCAAGCCACAACGTGCCTGCAGGGACTCATTTAATTGAAGTGGCTGCAATAGGCTATTTCTTTTCTCCAGTGAGTACCCAATTTGGAAATTACATCCATAACTTTTCCTTAATATTTTCTTTTCCTATGTGTGCTCATGTATTAAAGTATTGTGTTCATTATAAAAGGTACGAGTTGATGTTAGTGCCAGAAACCCTGGCAAGATTCAAGCAGCATTGACAGAAAATAGGAGGGGGCTCAGTGAGTTTGTCTTAGAGCCATTAAAGGGAGAACAATATTATGAGGTTGGTTTTGACCGCAAATTTCCTGTTTGTGTTCCCTTCCACATTCCATATGATTATTATCTGAATGTCTGCCTGCTGTTATCTTGTTTTGCTACAGATTAGGGAGCCATTCTCTATAATGTCCATTGTTAAAAGTCCAATGGGTCTGATGATGGGATTTATGCTGATTGTTGTCTTCCTTATGCCCAAATTAATGGAAAACATGGGTATGCCTTCTAAAGTTTATCTATGAACTTCTTTGATTTCCTTTCAAGTTTATCTCATATGATGACATGCATGTCTGTATGGCTGTACTTGCTCTGAAAGGATTACTTATTTCCTTCGGTAGAATTTTATGAGACTTATCTTATCCCGTACATCAAAATATTAAAGTCAAGTTAAAATGTCTGAAGTGCCTCCAATCTTTCATCCTCTCTGTCCATCCTCCAAGTATATTTTTTTCTTTTTTTGCTGAATCCAAGTATAATTTTTTCTCCCCTATTGTGCTCTTATTAATTTGTTGCATTTCAAATACTTTGCAGTCCCCCATAAGCTGTTTTTTTTTTTTTTTATGCGTATACACATTATATGTGCTAAAAAGTCTCACAATCATGAATTATGCATCTTTTGTCCTTGTGGGATTAAGCCTATTTGGTCAATAGCGGGGTTGCATAGCATTCAGCAGTCTCTATTGAAAGTCTGTAGCAGAGAAGCTTGCTCTAGCAGCTAGAGCTCTCACTGTAGCAGCCAAAATCGTATCTGTTTGCAGCTGTTGCGAATCACAGCCTCTAAATTCTCAGGGGAAAAACCTGTGTTTTATTACCCACTTTCTTGAATTTGAATTTTAATGTGTAGTTATTTAAGCCTTAAATGGTTAAACTTGTGAGTTTTCTTGATTTTTTTTTGGAATTTACTTATATGTACCTTTGCTCAGAGTCAAGACCTGTGACTTTTTCTCCAATTGTTTATCACATGTTTGATAAACTTGTTAAGTTGCTCAGTAGTCCCAGTTAGCTCACGTTTCTAACATTGAAAAATCATGAAATTCTTGAATTGCGAAAATGTTGATCTGTTTTACATTTGATGTCTGTAATTTGCTTTACTTGTTTGATTGATAATCTTATCTCTCTCTCTTTCTTTCCCCCCTTAATTTTTAGGGTGGGGTGTTTTTTGCTATTTCTGGGAAGCAGTATTTATTGTCCCACTATCTGAAAATTATTCTTAGTCTACCAAGTCCAAATTTGTAGTATTTGCTTGATGATGACCTCCTATTTGTCCAGCATACTTTTACATTTTTGAGTAACATACCTTTAGAAGTACGCAAAATACATACACATACACGTACACTCTAGGGTGTCGCTAATCTCGCGTGCTTTCTTGTTCAATCTGAATGGCAGTTATTTTGCATTGTATAGACTATAGACCTATAAAGCACATACTTGTGGCACTCTGTGCATAATTTGTGCTCATCGCTCTACTATATTGTATTGCAACAGATCCAGAAGAAATGAAACGTGCTCAAGAAGAAATGAGAAATCAAGGAGTTCCATCTTTAGCAAGCTTGTTACCGGGTGCTGCAAGAAGCAACTAGTTGTACAAATAATCACGAGAACCAGTGAGCAAATTGGTTTTCCTGAGCAGGAGCAGAAGATACATTGTGTACCATGATTAGAGAATTTTGTTATAACAAATTGGTGCTTAGAGAAATGTTTGATTATTTACATTGTGTAATTGTTGAATTTGAAATTTCTTATAGAGATGTTAGCATGTTTAAATGTTTAAAGTGAACTGACATGAATAGGCTTCCATGTAACTGTGCTCACTTTCTTCAATGTTGATAACCATACTCTGCCAAAAAGGATAAAATGATTGGGCTGCTTACATAAACTTTGTATAATTTATTCATTTGGTCCTCTTGCTTAAACAATATTGGTTTATGATCTGCTTTGGCTGCATTGCTATGAATCCATGTTTGATAGAAATGTTGATAAAATATGAATATAACTACTCTACCAACTTCTATTTGGTTTCATTGTGAGATTGACAAAATTACGATGAGTCACTGTGATTTTTTAAAAGCTAAAGAGTGTAGTTTTTTTTATAAAATCAGTGATTTTGCAAATTTAACAATTTCACCGTGAATTTCACCGTGATTTTGTCAATCATATTGTGAAGTCAAATATACAAGTTATGATAAACTAAGCAACAAATAATATGACACTCTTTTCAAAACACTTTCATATGAATTTTATCAATATCAAATTTATGTGGCATCTATATAATTTATTGGGGTCTGTTTTTGAAATTTATGTAAAAGTGACTTAATAAGTTATCATTATGTACAGAATTACCAATGTGATAGTCGGAAGCAACTTTACACGATGTTTTTGAGTTACATGCCTTTAGAAGATGAGGATCAATACATACGATAATTCTAGTTAACCGAAAAAGATGAGGATCTAACACAATCAATGAGGACGAATTGCCTTAACTAAATTTTTTAGAGTTCAAATTCCATTAAGACATGTCTCTTATAAATAGATATTATTGGTGATCTTCGATTTCGTATAAATAAAGATGTTTTGCGAAAAAATAAAATAATATAAATATAAATGAGGGTAACTCCCTTCAAGATAATATTGTAAGTTGTAACTCATTGGGACTTTAGCAAAAAGGGGGAGTGCGAATAGCAGACACATGGTCTGCCTCAATCGGATCAACTCACCCGAGTGAACTCGCTAGCGCAACACACACTGTTGAATGTTGATAACGCGAAGGTAAGAACCAAAAGAGAAAGTGTATAGGTGCAACAAACCAATGGGTACCCTTTCTCTTCTCAAATGCTACACACCCTTTTCCTCCATCCTTTTCGCCCACTCGGCTCGAGCCGCCAATCACGCCGCCGTATTCAGGAGAAAAAAGCTTCCTTCCTTTCGCGCCATCTCATCCTCCCAGCCATCGACGGCGGAGAAGAATCACAACGACGGTAAGAGTTTCCGTTCAAAGAGTCATTCGCCGGAAGTATGGCTTCACAACACAATGAGTAAAAAGAAAGAGGTTTTCAAACCCAAAGTGGAATCGAAAGTTGGAATGTATGTGTGTGGTGTCACCGCTTATGATCTCAGCCATATTGGTCATGCTCGTGTTTACGTCAATTTTGATCTTCTATATAGGTTCCTCTCTTAATACCCTAATCAATTTTTTTTTTGTGCGCAAATTGTGATTTGAATCAGTTTTAAGAATACCTTTTTTTTTTCCTTTTGGTTTTTGGTGCTAATTAGTTTTGGATTTCTGCTTTACAATTAGGCAGATATTTGAAGCACTTGGGATTCGAAGTTTGTTATGTTCGCAATTTTACTGATGTGGATGACAAGGTTAGTGTGTCTATTTGCTTTCTTCTTGTGCTGTTTCTCTTGGTATTTTTCTAATGATTTTTGCTTTACTTGACTTTGATTTTGAAAATTTCTGTTGATAGTTCTTTGCGATCTAGGTAAACAGCTTAATCAAGCACAAACATAAATATTTATCATATAAGTGCTTTTATATATATATATATATATATATGCTATTTCTATAACAAAGATAAAGTATAGTAAACTTGTTATCAAATAAGCTATAAGTTGTTCTCATAAGTTATATGGAGAGATAAGCTCTCCCAAACGGGGGTACAGGTGCTTATGCCTGCACATAAGTCAAAATAAGTCAATCCAAACAGACCAATTAAAATTTGGTTTCGTTGAGGCATTTTCCTTTGTAATTTAGTAAAACATCTTCAGCTTGTTGCTAGGACTGTGTTTTAATAACTTCTTTTAACTATAGCTTGATTAGGTTGAGCTTTTCACTCGTTGAAAATAATAGTTGTAACAGAACTAGCTACTTAATGTTACTTTTACACTGAATGGACGAGGGAATCAAGCTTCTGGGGAATCCTTGATTGGTTCAAATTAATGATGTATCTGAATTCTGTGTAGAAATGAGCTTAATCACTCTGACTATCTATGTCATTCCTTGTCTCTTGATCATTCAGTTTGTTATCATATTAATAACAGTGTTTTCTATTGGAGATCATGGAAAATAATGGTTTGTTCTAATTTCAGTACGCTACATTGCTATAAAACCATTATTTGACATCACTATGTACTAAATATCTTATCGTAGAAGAATAGCGATTAGTTCAAAATCCGTTACGCCGCTGCGGGGTTATTTGACAACATTGATAAATAGTCATTTTAGAGTTTCGACCTTAAGAGCTTGATTGGTTTGAGAGAAATAAGAGAGTTAAAGAAGAGAGAAGTTGAAGAGAAATGATAAACTTCTCTTGCTTGGTATCTAGAGAAGTAAAGAAGAGATACTCAAAATTTGTGGGCCCTACACCTTTTAGCTTTCTTCTCCCCATTGTGGACTGGAGAAAGCATGAAGAAATGTACTTATTTTTTTAGTTTCCCAATTTGCCGTTCTGATTGATCGTTGTCTTTATGAGTGCAAGCTATTTTGTGTTATTCTATTTTTGCATCACGCCATCTACTCCAATTCGTTTATTAATTTAATTTAATTATTTATTAAGCTATCAGATTTTTTTAACACAATTAATGAATGTTAATTTAATTTATTAAATTCTAAATATTATTTGATTTTCAAATTTTTTTTAGGGAGATTCGACTATCAGACTTGAATACCACATAATCACCATATAATTAATTAATAGATTTACAATAACAAATTAATAATTAAATTGGAAGTTTAATTAATTATCTCAAATAATTTTAAATTTAAATCAATAAAAATTTAAATTATTCTAATTAATTAAACTACAAAGATAGCAAATTAAATAGTTTAATAAAAAAAATTAATTAAATTCAAACAAAAAATAAATTAACTTTCATGGAAGGTTTAGGGGTATTATCGTATTTTCAAAAATAATCAACACTTCTCTCTTCTCTATTTCTTTCATCTTCCTCTTATATCAAACAATACTTCAAGCCTACTTTCTTTCTCACTTATTTCTCTCTTACTATACTCTTTCTCTCTTCTCACTTTCTCCTTGCAGCCAAACACACCATAAGATTTTTGTGAATTTTGATTATATCCTTTTATTGGAAGTTCAAAGTACCCACTACTTTTTAATTGGTATTACAGGATCTTAGTCTGCAATTTTCAACTTATGTAGATAATTGCTAGAGCAAAGGAGTTAGGAGAAGATCCAATCAGTTTGAGCCGGCGCTACTGTGAAGAGTTCTGTCAAGACATGGTAACTCTTAATTGTTTGCCTCCTACTGTGGAACCAAAAGTGTCTGAGCACATACCCCAAATCATTGATATGATTGAGAAGGTACCATTGCCGTTCATTTGCTATGTCATTAAATGAAACATGAGAAGATTGACAAATTGCATATCATTGTTTCGTATTCCGTTTCTAAGAAAGCTCACATGGATATGCTATTGGTATATGAAATGATTCTAATCATAGTGTATTATCAAGCTCTCTTGTATTAATCAGATTCAAAGTACAGTATTGATTCTTTGTTAATCAGTTAAATACTTGTTGACAGATTCTTAATAATGGGTATGCCTACGATGTTGATGGGGATATATACTTTAATGTAGAAAAATTTCCAGAATATGGGAAATTATCTAATCGAGGTCTAGAAGATAATCGAGCTGGTGAGAGGGTTGCTGTTGATTCAAGGAAGAAAAATCCTGCTGATTTTGCTCTTTGGAAGGTATAATATATTTCCAACTGATTAATACAAAATACTCAGAAGTCCTAATTTATTTTGAAACTTATCTATTGTGGATTTTCAATGCCGTTCTGCAGTCTGCAAAGCCAGGGGAGCCATTTTGGGAGAGTCCCTGGGGTCCTGGAAGACCCGGATGGCATATCGAATGCAGTGCTATGAGTTCCACTTATCTTGGTTACACTTTTGACATCCATGGTGGAGGAATCGACCTTGTATTTCCTCACCATGAAAATGAAATTGCTCAGAGTTGTGCTGCTTGTAGTAAAAGTGATATTAGTGTATGGATGCACAATGGTTTTGTCACAATCGACTCAGTGAAGATGTCTAAATCTTTGGGAAACTTTTTCACAATACGGCAGGTGAATGGTTTAAACTCATATTGTTTAAGCCTATTGCATAATATCATTCATAAGGATGCAAAGTTTCCATTTTAGTTGTTGGCTACCACTCAAAGGGTTAAATTCTCATTCCTCAAACATTTCATGTTAACAGGTTGTAGATGTTTATCATCCGCTGGCTTTGAGATATTTTCTGATGAGCGCCCATTATAGATCTCCTATGAACTACTCTAATATACACCTTGAAAGTGCTTCAGACCGTATTTTTTATATATATGAGGTACAACTTTATTTGGCTAGAAACTGTCTTCTTCCCCTTGTTGTGTGCACCTTTGTACATGCAGTTGGCAAGCATAAATTTTTCATACATTTGTTTGTTGTGTCAATGTGTATTGATAGTTGTGTTTGATTGCAGACATTACATGAATGTGAAAGCTTTCTGAACCAGCATGATCAGACAGTTAGGAAGGATTCGGTCCCACAAGATACTTTGAATATTATTGATAACTTCTATGATATTTTTCTGACCTCAATGTCTGATGATCTTCACACTCCAGTTGTGTTGGCTGGACTTTCTGATCCACTAAAATTAATTAACGACTTGCTGCATACTCGCAAGGTATAGTATTTTCTCATGTGTAAAAGATATCGAGATGGAGCTTCTAATGTTAAATTTTGTGTCTATCTCTCATAATAGACAATAAAGTAAACTGTTGTGGAAATGAGAATGTTAAGATGGATAAGTGATCACACAAAACATAATAGGATTAAGAATACAACTATTAGAGAGAAAATTGTGGTGATTCTCTTTGTACCAAATATGTAAGTATCTCGTCTTAGTTTGGAATCTGGACATGTATGGGGAAAATTTATGGGAGATGTTGACCAAATGGAGGCTATTCCTATGATTAGAGGTAGAGAGATCGAGGGAGGTCAAGAAAAGTTATAGGTCAACCCATTAAGAGGAATTTAGAAGTAAATGTTCTATCTCTAAACTAGTTGCATGGTAGTAACTATGGTGTTCTCTAATCTATGTTGCCATGGTTTTAAACGACAATTGTGATCCTTGATATTGTATAAAATTTCAGTCGAATGCGACCGTGGCCTCAATTGTAGTCGCGTTATGGAAACATAAAATACCATAAAGGCTTAATGTCGTAACCCTAATTGTTGTCACAGACCTTTTTAATCTTGCATGTTGCTTTCCTTTTTTAAAATCTTCGCGAAGGTTGATCTAAAGGGTATTTTGTGGGATATTCCTGGTTTTGCAGCTAATCTTGTGGATGATATATCATATGAATGCTTGTAATTTGTTATCAATACAAAGAAAATATATCACATGACTGCTGTTTATAACTTTTTTAAGTTTGTATTCCTTCCAGGGGAAAAAACAACAATTTCGAATAGAATCGCTGGCAGCTTTGAAGAAAAGCATCGGGGACGTCCTTACTGTTGTAGGTCTTATGCCTTCAAGTTACTATGAGGTATGAGTATATGAATGCATTTGAAGTGATTGGTTTCTTTCAATTTTACAATTTTTGAGATTTGGATATAATCAATGTCATGCCACAGGTTTTGCAGCAGCTTAAGAAAAAAGCTCTTAAGCGTGCAAATTTGACAGAAGATGAAATCTTGCAGAAGATTGAAGAACGGGCCGCTGCTAGAATACAAAAGGAGTATGCGAAATCCGATGCTGTAAGGAATGATTTGGCTGTTCTTGGTATTGCTCTTATGGATAGTCCAAATGGCACAACTTGGAGACCTACCATTCCTCTTGCACTTCAAGAGCAGCAGATCGATGCACGCTGAATCCGCACACGTTGTCCAACATTTGGAAAGCAAAATCAAGAAGTGAAAGTTGCAATTCTTGATTAGATATGAATTACAATTTTTGTTTAGATTTAAGATGTCATGAGGTTAGTGATGTTGTCTTGGTGGTCACTATTGAATTATTATTATTATTATTTAGCATGAGGCCTTTTTTTAGAATAATCATAATCAAATAGAATGAAATGAAAAATTAGTATTTGAAATTGAATATAGTCAATTCAGTTACCTGTCATCTTACTTTACAGTAATGAAATTTTGAGTTGGCATGATCAAGACCTTAACTCAGACAGTCTTATGATGCAAGCTAATTATAGGTCATTAGGTGCCTAGCCACAGGCTGCACCATTAAGCCGGTTACAAAAGATTCATTTTGGTTGTTCTGTGCAAAGTCAATCAAGAAAACAACCGTGAATATGCTGAGTTGTCTGTACAGATCCAGCAGCATGACAAGAAACCCATTATTCCTGTCTCCACAGATCGACCGACATCATTCTCTCGCTTGTGTAGCACTCTAACAAACTCATTTGAACTTAGGTTTCCATCCTCACTTGTGTCAAACAAATGGAAAACTATCTCCACCACGTTGTCAGAGATAGATAAACCGCAAACCTGTAACAAAAAAAATAATTTATTGTGTCTGATGACATATTTTATAAAACTGAGGGAGAAAACGGATATAGATGGCATACACTTGATGCAGCACGTCGAAAATCATCTCTTGTTAAAAGGTCATTTACTTTTGTAAAACTGAAAAGAGCCAATGAAAGTGGTACTAATTTTTTCCGCAGTTCTGCAAATTTTTTGAACTCCTCATATGTGATGCACATGTTTTGGAACTGTGGATTATTGTTCAATTCATCAACTCGGTCAAGTAACTTGCCCATATGACTCACGTCTGCAGAAGCAACTATGGAGTGTGCGAAATCCTTGGCCGAAATAGTTTGTCGAGATTTGAAGTCATAATGAACAAACTCCAGCCTCAAAATCTACACACATAATATTGTGATTAAGGAACTTAAGCAGATTAGTTTTCCTCTTTAGTCATTACCACTGATACTAACACAACCCCATCAGTGTTATCATGTATGTAACATCAGTATTCTTTTTGTAACATTTGTGAAGTGAATTGATATTAAAGAATTTGTTGCTAAGATATCAAATATATGGATTCATATAATTTTGATTGCCATTTAGGTCTGTTTTCAAAACTTTATTGATAAATGAAAAACTAATATGTTGGCTTAAAAATTATGCAGAAGTGACAAGTAACCATTTTATCCGATATGCTTGACAACAAAATACATACAACTAGAAATCATGACTTTGTCAATGCTTGCAAAATTGAAGTCAAACCAAACATCAAGATACAGAGAGAAAGAAGAAATTAAAGACATACTTCATTGTGCAAATCACTTATAAACTGCACAAATTTATCATGTCTGAGGCGTCCTTTTCCATCTTTACCAAATAAGTATTCCATTATCCTTCCATTTTCTGCAGAAGCATTGCCCTTTTGGCCGGTTTGTCGTTCATCCTTTCGGCGAACACCGAGCCTGCTATGAGATTTCATTGATGCCATCACTCTTTTGAATTCTTCTTTATCTATCTCCCTAAAGATGGAACAAGCTAATTGATCATTTAAGGTCACAAGCAGTGAAGAATAAGAAATGAAGACATTAAATCCAATTCATTATGTTTAGAGAATTACAACCCTACTAGTAGTATAATGTATGTCTTTTTGAATTTGATGCCATAATATAGCAATGTGACGGTGCTCAACAGAAGACTAACTAGTAATATAAGAAGTAAATCACTTAGTTTAAAATATAAAAGAATTTAAAGAACACACTATCTATAAAATTTGTTTTACACTGACATTCAAATGAGAGTTTATTGTTCTACCACATCATCTCACTCCTTTAAGTATATTTTGAAATTATTTTGTATGAAGTGGCAAAGTGGTTATTTCTTACTGGTTTTATACATGTCCATACCCCTTTATCTGTATAAAAAGCATAACTTAATCCACAAGAACTAAATAGTGATATATACAACCTCATGCTACTTGCACATCATAAATTAGATACACCAATTAATGCTAAACACTCAAAATAAGACAGCATGAGTACTACTAACCCATCATTATCCATGTCAAACATTTTAAATACTGCAGAAAAGCTTGATTCTGGGATACTAAGCAATGTTACCAAAAACAAATACCTGTTTCAGACACAAACAAATATAAAGAGACATAATAAATATAAATAATTATAAACCTTTCTATCTGACAAAAAAAAGCCACATAATAATAGAAAATTAAGACAACTCACTCTCTGAAAGATATAAGTCCATCACCATTTACATCGAAAATCATAAAAAAATCTGAAGGAGGACAGAACAATTGGCCAGGACTTCTTTCGCCTTGCAAGTATCCATTTCTAATGAGGTTTGATTCAGACGGAGGAAAAACTGGAACAACTGCACGCATTAAATCTACTGGCTTCATAAGAAGTTCGCCTTCGGGTGTACGATGAGTTGCAAAATATTCAAAAACCTTTATGCAGAAATAAGTTTTCAATATTCATCCTTTTTATTACTGGAAATCAAGTCATTCATTAATGAAAGAAAGGGAAATCAAGAAAGATTATAGCTAATGTATTATATTAAAAACCTTTTCGGGTGGACTATGCAATCTTATGCGCTTCTCATAATTGAAGAAAACCTTACTTCTGTATGCATCTGTAATAAAACATTAATCATTTAGTGGGATAGAATTATTAACGGTAAATTAATTAATGTAGTAAATTCTAAGGGTCCTCAAGGTAAGTTGATACTAAATTATGTTAAATACATTATTATTACATGCCTCCAAAGAGTAAGTTATTATTGGTAAATTCAGGAAGGGATAGTTTTCTAAAGAATGAGTGTGAAGAATTGAGAGGGAAATTATTGGGTTTGGAGAAGTAATAGAGAAGTGCAAGAGCAGAGCCAAGAACTAAGGCTGAAACCAACTTTGGATATTTTGGTGGATTGGGATTCGGTAAAGATGGTGCAGGGGAAGAAAATTGTTGAGTCGAAGTTCGGAAGCGTTGGATGAAGAAGGAGGATCGACGGAGGGTAGAAAAGAAAGACATGGTAATGACAATGACAATGGCATGCTCTAGTCTGGAAGGTGAAATGAAAACTATCTGAGAAGAATATAGAAACAATGATTTTGTTGTATTTGGAGTCCTGATTCTTCTTTTAAGTTGGCAAGACAAGTATCGGAACAATGTCTCTACTTTTTGGACATGTATTCCTTACTTGTAAAAAACCATGCATTTTGTGTATTACAGATCATTTTTATGTTTATTTTGTTTTGAAAAATATAGAGTTAGTAGAGGCTTTTCAATTCAACGTGGAGAATTCTCTAAGTTTCATTTAATACTTATAAATAATTTTTATTTATTTATGTCCAACGACATTATTTGAAATCGAATCCAAAATATTAGGGATGAGAATACACTAGTTCGTCCGTAGGGGTCTAAGACCTGACCTACTTATGGTATAGCCTCTCCTGACCTATTTAATAAAAAAGGTTAAGCTCTGTTTTTAAAGTTTATTTATTTAAATAGGTCAGACTCATACTTATAAAAAAGTCTATTAAACTTCACAGGTTAGTCTATATATATTTATTTTTTATTAATATTATTTTTTATTATTATATTAATAATATTATTTTTTATTTTGAATTATATCAATTAGGCAATCACTTAGTAATCATTTCATATTCAGTAGTCGTTCCATATTCGGTAGCGGTTCTATATTTAGTAATAATTTCATATTCGGTAACCGTTTAATTAGTCAATCACTCAGTAGTTGTTCTTTATTCGTTTAAATATAATATTTATTAAAATAATATTAATTTTAAATATATTTTTTTTCAATTTTATAGTATTAAAATTAGTAGAATATGAAGCTTTTTATTAAATACAAATTTTGTTTTCTTTTAGGGTTCAAGGCAATTGCCTTGGTAGCTTTACAATTAGTCAAATAGTTTATTTCTAAAAATAATTACTTTTCTAGAAAAATATTTCAGAATTTTTCAATGAAAGATCCATCAGTTCACATTATATTTTCATCAAATCATTTTAAAATAATTTTTATTGTTGATTTGAGGTGGAATCTTGCTCAAACTTAACAAATACATCACAAATTTAGTAAGTGGAATTTAGATTCTAATTTTTTTGTCTGAATTTAATGTTACATTTATTCGCATGATTTTGGAAGAAAAAAAATATTTTGAATGACTATGTCTACATTTTGATCATAAAATGTAAATGTTTGTATTTTAGAAGAAAAAAGAAGATTATTTAATATTTTAATTATTTTATAAGACTATATATATATATATATATATATTATTTAGAAAAACAAAATAAATTTATCTCCTTCAAAATTATCTATATAAACATAACCAAAGAGAAGGTTGGGACCGCTATTATAGGATAGAACTATCAATATATACTTCTATAAGACTTCTTTTGAAAAGAGGATATAAGAATTTTAAAAATAATACAATGGTGCAAATTTTCCTTTTTCGCTATTACAAAAATATTTTATGTTGAGAATTTATCTGGTTCATGAGTCAATATAATTTATACAGTACAATTGATTCTTAAATTATTAATTAAATAAGTCATTATTTAATAATATTTTAAAAATTATAATAATTATCTAACATTTATCTAAAGTGTCAATAAAAGAATATTTAAAAAGTTTATTATTATAGTGAATATTGAATGTTTTTCTAAGATAAAATATAGAAAATTAATATGAGGTTCATAATCAGTGAAATTATTATTTTTTTATTTATGCAATGATTTTTATAAATGTAAAATAGTTTGCAAATAGACATTTGATTCATTAAAATTATAATTAAATTTATTAGTTACAAAAGTAATTATATAAATGTTTACTTAAAAAAAGAAAATGATTATAACAAAATCCTTTAATTTTTTTAGCATACCTATAAAGTTCCAATTTTGTGCCAATCTTCTAAAAGTATGCCATGAAACGATCGGCAAAATATAGTATTATGTGATTATTGATCTAAGATTTCATGTTTGTCCATAATATGAAAAAACACTATCAGATTTTTATTTCTAGAAATATATTAGAGTGCATGTATAAATTGACCAATTTAAACATATAAAATATACTTTTAAAATAATTAATTTAAACAAAATTTAAAGATTTTTGGAAAAAGTGAAAAAATAAATTTTCTGAAAGCTATGGGCATCACCACTGCGATTCCTGGGATACTAACGACAGAATTATGGGCCAAAATCTAAGCCCAACATCGATCCATGATGAAAAAGAAATTCCCCGTCCTTATTTTCCACAAACTTCAATCAAATACTCAAATTAACCTTCAAGCAGGATAAATAAAATAAAAAAATTCGTAAATAAATTGCTTGTATTTTTTCTGGAACAAATTTAAAGTCTCACGGGAACGAAAGAGTTCTGTGTGCCGTCAAATTTAAAATGTATTTTTTGAAATACAAATACGATTTAAAAAATTGGTGTTTTTATTTTTTCATAACACATTTAGAATTTAAGGAAGGGAGAATTTTGTGTTTCGATAGATTTAAATTGATTTTTTTGAAACATTTTAAATCTCATTTTCTGAAGGTAAGAGAGTTCTGTATTTAAATAAATTTAAATTAAGTTTTTTAAAATATAAATGTATTTTATAAAACTTAATCTTAATTTTAATTTTCTAAAATATAAATATATTTTAAAAAATTAATAATTAACTTGAGTTTCTCAAAACATATATTGAATATCATCTCGTGGAATAATAAATCTTATTTGAGCAAAACTCAAATAAAAGTGTTTGGACATTCCGTTATAAAACAAAATTAATTGAAAAATAATTTAATCATACTATTTAAATATTTTTTCTGGTGTAGTTGAAAGAGATTTATATTCAAGAAAATATTTAAGTTTAATTATAATGTTAGTCTATATATTTTTAGTAATTTATGAAATTGGTCATCTTATTTTAAAAATCGGTAATTATGATTTATTTTTTTAATTTTTTAAC
>JBBPBS010000276.1:5293864-5321468 GCA_037974835.1 Cicer judaicum
AATTATATAATTTTTTTTTAAAAAAATTATCTTAAAAAAGTCGTCATTTATAAAAATGATTTAGAACTAAAAAAAGTATTTTTAAAATTTGGATAGTTTAATAATTTTTGTTTAAACAAATGATAGTGAAAAAAAAAATCAGTTTTCCATAATTTTGTGTTTGATTTATTAAATGAGAAAAAATTTAAAAAGCTTTTAAAATGACATAATTTAATAATTTTTTTAAATTGAATTATTGGAGAAAAAAACCTATGAAAAATTACTTATACCTTTTATTTTTAAAATCAAACTTATATTTACTCATCCTCGTTTCATTAAAAAAGAAAAATTCCCTTCCATCCCATTTGTTGAATAAAATACACCGTGAAGAATATTTTACTTTGTTATCAAATCATATTGTGCCAACAATTTAAATAAATAAATAAAATTACAATATTGTATAATTTGTAACTAATTATTCTCACATAGTTAATATTCATATACTCTAAAATTATTGTAAGAATCCTATTTTATAATTTAGTCAATAAAAAATAATCTATTTGATTCATCAATTTTGTTGATCAAATTTATTCATTTGTATATTTTATTTATTTATTAATGTAATGGCAAGTTAAATCGTGTAATCTCTTGTCCTGGATTTTATTGTTGAATTTAAAATAAGTATTGATTAAATGCTAATTGATATATACCTCAATGATATATACGACATTATTGTTAATTTTTAAAAGCAGCAATGAAATTATGGAAGTATTAAAGCACAATGCACATGGCCAGCTAGCTGGCTGGTAGCGATGCTCCGATAAACAAGCTTTCCATCAATCTTTCAAGTTTCAATATTTCCTTACCAAACTTTTGTAATTTAATTCAAGTTTTCAGTTTTGATTTTATTTTATTTATTTCTTCCATTATTGTAGACTATTTACTGTTAGATATTTTTCAATCAACCTATATTTTATAGGTAAATTTCTGTTCATTGTTGTTTATTTTTATTTAATTTTACTGTTTGTTTTATTTTAGTCCTTCAATTAGTTCAAAAAAGGGATGCTCCTTCTAGCACAGGTTGTCCATAGATGTCAATTAATTCTGCCAGCTTTCAAATTTATTACGATTATTTCCCAAATCAATAATTCATTTAACACAGAGATGGAATCATAAAGTCCAGCCGAACAACCAACCTGCAATTAAACAAAACAAAATACACAATTAATTAATATTAATAAATAAAAATAATAAAGAAGAAAGACTAAATACCTGAGTAACCTGACACCTTTACGCAACGCCAATGAACGAACGGGACGGAGATTAACGGCGTACGGGTCAACGGAACGGTCTAAAACAATGAAACCACCCAAACGGTAACGGGGGCAATTGACGGAATAACGAAGTTCTCAACACGCTGCAAAGAGAACCGCAATGCATCACGCAATTATCAATGGGTGTCACAATACCAATTTTTAGGGTTTCAATTTCAAATTTTACTTAATTTTAATTAGACGAACCTCAATTTAATTAGGTCTGACATATGAATTATGAACTATAGTTAATTTTCTTGAAACTATTTTCAGTGACTGGAAAAATTAATAAAAAAAAGGTCCAAAATTATCAGCTTCCATAGCAAATGTTTATGTACAAAATGCAACAGTGATGAAGAGTCCAATCTCAATAAGATCTATGCAGAAAATCTTCTACGATTGTTGCCGCTATCTGACTCTTCAATTTAAGCAAAACTCGCCGGAGAGGGCACGCTTTTACCTAACATCTTCGCTGGAATGTATCAATCTGGCGGCGAATCGACGCAGTGGGGGAACAGCACCACCGCAAAAGCGTGATTAACAGGATCGAACCTGAAAAATGAAAAACAGGCAAAATTCAAAGATCTTCAGCCTTGGACATGACGGAGAGACGACTAGGTCTTGGCTCGAACGCCGATCTCCTCCTCTGTTGATGCGAAGAAGGTCGAATCAATGCAGTTAAAGCTCTTTTCACCCATTCACCTTCAACACCACCGATCCTCACAAGCGAATTCTTCATTGCCGATCTACGCATGTTGAGACGATGCGAAGGATACGAATCTGCACTGTTGTTGTTTCCGTTGTTCTTGTGGAGACTGCATCGGAACGAACCGGGATGATTCGTTGGTGAACACATACACGTCTTTTTCTGAGCCGAAATTGGACGGTTCTTTTTCGTGGTAATGATTTGGTTGGAAATAGGCCGGTTCGGTGATATGGACCGGGAATCGATTGAAAACCGGACTCCAGATGAAAGTGGGTTACTGCTGTATAGATTGACACGTGTGGGTGAAGCTGAACGGTGATGGCTATTATGATGATTATTACTATGATGATGATGATGATGGTAGTGATGGTCATGGGTAAAAAAAGCGGACGAGTGAGATGAAAAGCTAGCGTTGGTGGAAGAAGCGAAAGCTGATGAAGGTGTAGAGAAAGGGGAACTTGATGTTGTATAGGAACAAAATCTACCAGAGGGTGAAAGTGAACGTAGAACAGGTCCACGTGTTTTTTCACGAGAGGAGGTGGAAGACATGTTTGTTTGGGGGGAATAAGAATGAAGAGAGGGTGCTAGGGTTTGGTTGAGTCCCAGAAAGGACCCCTTTGGGGAATTGGTTTGGCAAACCTAGCGAGTCTCGGAGGCTGGTTAAATAGATGGGGGGATAAAGAGGGCGAAGAGTGATTAGTTACAAGGACAAGGGTGTTTTCGACATAATAAGGGTTTCGTGTTTCTGAGTTAACTTAACCATGGTTAAGTGGGGTTTAGTTAGTTATAATTGCTTAGAAAATATGTGGGGTTATTTTATGGTTGGGAATTAGGATTCGGATCTAACGGCTTGTGTGATGTAGACTTTGTAAAAACGATGAAAAGAAGAGCCGTTTGTGTAAGAGGTTTTATTTTATAGGAAACAGTGAAAAGCTGCCACGTATGAGATTATTGTGGGAACGGTCCAATGCAGATGTACCACAAAACCACTTTCGTGTTGGTAAGGGGATTGACCGGCCGGGAACTTTTCTACAAATAACCACCGTGTCCCTACCGCGGCAGTGACTTATAGGTAACTTTCCTGCCTTGACCAAATTGTGTGTGAATAGTATAATTTTTTTCTTTAAAATTATTGCAATTGCAGAAACGTTGATTACTATTTTTTTTGGTATACAATTAATTTTTTTTACGCTTTTACTAAAATTATGTTATTTTTTTAGTTGTTAGAAGTATTTTAGTCAAAGGCAATTGCTTAGCGAAAAATCAACTAATACTCTATAAATATAATTTAGTAAAATAGGTTATATTTTGATCTATGAAATTTTTTAAAATATCTAATTTATATGTTATAAAAAAATAAAAATACTTTTGAATCTCTAAAAATAATAAACTGGCCAAATTAATTTTTATGGGAATACATTAATGTTAGTAATGAATATTAGTAATGTATTTAGACAAAAAGATAAACACTATTAATATTTTTATATTTTGAAACTAAGCAATATTAGTAATGAATTTGATAATGTATTTAGACAAAAAGATAAACATTATGAATATTTTTATATTTTAATTGATTTATATTTATTTATCATATATATTAAATAAGGGAGTGGAATAGAATTGAAATGTATATAAAGTAAAAAATGCATTTCCTCTCAAGTAAAAGAAATAACATTTAATGTTCAGAAACTATAGAAATTTTACTAAACATCCAACTTGTGTTTTCTCAAAAAGTTATCTCAATGGCATAACAAATATTATTGAAAATTTATAACCTATACATAATTTTATATAATTATTTATCTTAACACATTTCTAATTGATATATTTATTTTATATAATTTTGTAACACATTTCTAATTAATATCTTTATTTTAAGAAATTATTTAACTATTAAACAATGGGAATATTCCTTAACAAAATTCTCTATTTGATACTTTTCATGTTATTTTGTAGGATGTGTTTATTTTAGTATTATTATCAATTTAAGAAATTTGTTGTTACATTATTAATAAGGTATATTTTTGTGATTTGGAATACAAGTAAAATTTAATGAAATCTACCATATGTAATATTACTCTTCCTACAATATTTTTTGTTTTCTTTGACATAACTAATACTGATAATTGGTAATTAGTTGTTAGAGGAAGAAGTTGGATTCATGACTCCTTTATATTAAACTCTTTCATTAATTTAAATTTTATTTCTCTAACAATCTTTTTTTCATAAAACAAGTTCTCATAAAAGGACAATTTAAAAAATACAATTTATTTTTTTCAATATATTAAATGACACTGATTACTTTTTTAAAGAAGGCAAGTTAATTTTTTGTTTTTTTTAGTATATGGGGCCAGAAGGAATAGTAATGAAGTTTCTGTTTACCTTTGATATTTGGAAATTTATAAAAAAAATGTTAAGGTTTCAAGGCCTTTAAAATCTCGTTGACCATTTGTAAAAAAAAATTGCTGACCAATGAATTTATTATTTATAAAGAAAAATGTTAACAAGCCAATTGTTAATAATTCAAAAGAGGAAAGACAATTTTGAAATTTGAACTGCATTCAATACATTGAAATCTTAAAAAAAAATATTTTTCTATCAAAAACAATAAATATATGCTTAACAATATTAATTTTTATTGTATTATTTATAAATAATATAAACTTAAAATTGAGAAGTTCTTGTGTTCACGTGGTCGTATTTATATCACAAAAATAATAACCTTGTTTTCTATTTAAAAACTCAAATATTTAAAATTTAAATGGCAATGTCATTTCGAAGGCAACCATGAAGCATACTATACTATGACATATTTGATGTCACTAAGGATTCCATAGCATTTAGTGTCCATATTTTCTTTGAGAAAACATCGCTTTATAGATGCATGAACGTGATGAATCCCTATGTGAGACTCCCAAATGGCTTGAAATGCTAAGCGTTGAACAATCATGGTGCATTGATGATACTTCTATTTATATTGATCGATGATTTCAGGTTGCATAGCCAAATGTAGGTTTGTCGATAATGACTTATGACGAAATGGGTTGAGGTCAATCGAGAGTAATTAATATTAAATTTTAATATTGTAGAAATAAAATTTAATTAATATAAAACAATATAAATATTTTTTATTTATATTTTTGTTAATTGAAATTTTAAAATATTAATCAAATTGAATTAAAATATTGTCAAATATTAATTCCAATTAAAAATTACATAAAATTAAATATTTAATAAAAACCAAGTAAATTTTAAACAATTGCCTAAAAATATTGGCTGATATGATAGTATTTTTGGCCAAAAGCTTTGAGTAAAAATCCATTGCTTTGTAACAGAAAATTCACATGGCTTTTGTGTCTCGCCAATGGTGAATTGGAGGAGTATTAAAAACAAAACAAACTGCACATTAATTACTAATTTGCCACTGCATTTTAAGTGAAACTGGAAACGGAAATGACTATATTTTATTTTCATTTTTGATTAATTTTCCAAAACATAAATGTTTAGTATTGTTTTTTGTTAAAATAATTTCTAATACTGAAATCATTTTTATCTTATAATTTTTTTACCCTAATAATATTTTTGGTTTATGCACACTATAAGGTTTTAACCCTGGAGTAGACCTTGTCCATTTCCATGCTAATATTTGTTTCCCTTTAATTAAAATCATTTAAAATATTGTATTTTACTTTCAAACATGGCCGACCAATAATATATTGTTAATGATATTTTAGTAAAAAGAATCATGTTTTTATTTAGATTTTATCTCTATGATATAATTATATTTACTTAAATATAATCATTATGGTTGTTGTAAGTTTTTTTTATGTGAACATACAACTATCTGTAATGTCTAAGTAGTACTACGTACTGAATAAGTATCTCTTAAAAAGTTGTCTTCATTTTGAATGAAAAATGAATACGGGAAAGTAAGCTATACAAAATGTGATCATCTAAGATAAAGATTGATAATCAATAAAGTCAACGTGAGTACTTTGCACCGAGTGAAAAAATGATGCCTTGTCTTAAAAATATTTGATGGGTTGGAGTGAATTAAGATTCACTATATTTAAAAAAAAAAAAAATAGAAGACTCACTTATTATAATTTTGTGTGTATAATTAAATTTAACAAATATTTAATTTATGTTATATATTTTAAAACTACTTTACGCACAAAAATATAATAATAAAATTTACAATTTTGAAAAATAAAATAAAGAGGATCTCAACCTGAAGTAGGAATTTGAATAAGTAATGTTTCTCTTATCTATAATTTGGTGGGTTTGCGTTTTATATTTTGTTGTTTTTGACGGAGGGTTTAATATTGTTAAACTCTTTATAACCAGTAAAAATAATATTGAATTGGAAATGTATAAGGGATGACCTTCTCATCTCTAAAAAGTTAGTCAATGGCGGTTTCGTTAAATTAATTCAATTTGGTGCGTCATGCAATTGTCGCAACTTGCAAGCCAATAATTCAAGCTGGACATTTTTAATTCGTTGGAGCTAATGTTGAAAATTGGTTGGAACTTGGGATTTTTTATTCTAGACAAAAAAATAGGAGACCATGATGCGGCATCAAAGGACTATGTCAAGCTAAAACGATACTCCTATTATATATTATGGAGTTTAGGTAAAGGTCCTATTATTACTCATACGTTAAGAATGAATGATTTTTTTCTGAAAATAAATGTTTAACTTTTTAAATTGTTGAATACACAAATTGATAAGTTTTGTTAGTTTGTATGATTAACATGTGTCTTTTAGAATAATACAGGATCTTGAGACACATGTTAATATTTGTTTTTATTTAAAGTTAACAAGACATAAAAACGGGTTGATATCAAATGTCAATTTCAGGAGTTATGATGGGTTGGATGTGCATCAACTTTGGTGGAGTTTACACATAAGAGCATCAAGGTAAGGGATGAACAATAATTTGTAAAGTGTGAGAAGAAAGGTAAATACATTCATTATATAAATATATATATTTATTATCTTATTTTTTAGATTATATATGTGTTTAAATTGTTGTCAATAAAATCAAAAATATACATTATTTATATATTTTTAAAAAATTAGTTTGAGAAACATATTAGTATTTAATAAGATTTTAAATAATAAAAAAAATTAATTAATATAATTATTATCGAAATTAAAATAAAAAATTAATATTACGAATAAAATATAATTCAAAAAACTAAATTAATATAAAATAAACTTGAAGAATTAGACATAAATTAAATTAAATTTAAAAGACTATTCGAATACTTTTGCATTTATTTTACCAGCCCGATTATAAGTTGAACCCACCCAACAACAAGAAACATCTTGTCGATTCATAGCATTTTAATAAATCCCGTGCTTTTTTTGACGCAAAATAAAACCCATAATTAAATGGCATCGATACACAAGTTCAGGGTCGAAACAAATAATGCAAATCAAAACCAACAAAACTCCATTATTAATGTTTTATAGTGATAGACCGAGTGAGTGAAAAATAGAAGGAAAAAACATTTGAATAAAAAATACAAGTAAAAGAGAGTCGATTTAAACTTTAAAATTTTATTCATTTGAATAAAAAATAATTTATTTTAATTCTACATAAGTTTTTTTAAGTATAAATTTTACATAAGTGTATTTAAATAAGAGTATAAATGAAATAAAAAAAATTCTAACTCATTTATTCTACTTCATTCTAAAAATATTTAAACACTCAAATGGAATACATGTTTCACCCTATTTATGGCATTTGTTTTATTATGCAATATTCGTAAGTTATGTTTAATATTTTAAGTTATGTTTTAAAATAGCTTAAGTTATGTTTTAATATTTTAAAACGAATAGAGTAGAATAAAATGAAGTGAAAATGAATAAAAACTTCATTTTATTGTTTGGATGTTTGGTGACCAATATCTCATTCTTGCTTGGGAAGGGAATGAAATAGACTGAATTGTAATATTTGTATTCCTTTTCTTCTCTTATTTTTAAATCAGAGAGTGGATTTAAAGTTTAAAATTTTATTCATTTCAATAAAAAAATAATTTATTTTAATTCTACATAAGATTTTTTAAGTATAAGTTATATATAAGTGTATTTAAATAAGAGTAGAAAAATTATAACTATTTATTCTATTTCATTTTAAAAATATCTAAACAATGAAATGAAATATATGTTTCATCCTATTGTACATCATTTATTTTATTTAAATTTAATTTAATTCAACATTTTTCTCTTTTTGGCATATTTAGCTTTAATATATCAAATCAATATTATTTTCATTATTTGGTTTTTAGTTAATACTCTTATACAGTTTTTTCTTCCTATCAAGAGATATTTGAAAAATCATCAATATAAACCATGACGATATAGCTCAGCAAACAACTGTCAAATAATGGATTGCGAATACTTAGATTATCATTGACACATTTAGTTGCAAAAACTCCTCTCAAATTTGAAAACAAAAGGCTTTTTTTGTGTGTGTTACATGTGCAAATAATTATTGAGAAAAGTCAAATATTGAAATATTTGTTCTCCAGAACATGTGTTTTCACATTAACAACTTCATGTTGTAATATCAAAAGTTTTAAAATACTGTTAACAACAAAAGGGGAGATACAAACATTACTTTAATGATAATTTATGAAGAAGTATTCAAAATTTATAATAGACAAGTTTATGACAAGTGTTAATAGTTTTTGTTAATCATTACATGACTTCTTTTTTTTTAACACTATAAATTTAAGTATTTTAAGATCAATCACATCATTTCAAAAAAAATAGAAAAAATAAGCGTATAGATATATACATCCTATATACACAAATTCACATTTTTTTTGGTAAATTAATGCCCAATGAGAAATAAAAGCTAAAAAGTTATATCAATATTTTTAGACATTTAAAAGAGTCTCTAGAATTATTACATCATGAAAACTTTATCATAAACTAAAGTTAGCTAATTAATCAACACTTTTATTATCTTCTCGTTTTGTATGGGAAATGGACCTTCCAAGACAAATTAAAAAGATCCTATATTCAATGAACTAAGATGGGAGTGTTGCCATTCATCCTAACTTTTCATGTAAGCATATCAATCAAAAGTTTTGAGTCCCTCTCTACTATGAGATTGATAATCCATTGTCTTCGAGCCATACTCATGTTTGTATACATGCCTCATATTTCCGTATGAAAGGCATCATGCGCTTCAATCTTTTGTGTAAAGCCATTAAGCCAATGACCATTTGGGCCACAAAGTAAACCCCCACATCCTGCAAGTAGGGATGACAGCACAACATACTCCCACAGTTATTCAACTGAACTCGTCCTAATTTGAAAAAGAAATATTCGCTTTGATTTGATTGGACGCAGAATTTTCCTGAATTTAAAACTTTGGGGTGAAGATGGATTTAAGAGTATTGATATTGACTTAACAGTTGAATCCGTTAGTAATATTATTGTCATTTTTAAATTTTATATAGATGTACATATTTATTATTTTTTTAAATATTAAAAATTATAATTTCTCTTCTATAAAAAATATGATTTTAATATTTTTAAATATTATTATATTAATTATATTCAATATAACTTTTAAAATTATTAATATATATATATATATATATATATATATATATATATATATATATATAATAGATGCGGGCGAAGAACGGAAAAACTCAAACCCTATTGCGAGTGGGGATATAGACTAAAATTTCATTCCCAATAAGAAATAAGGATGGGTGTAGGTTTTTCCCAACTAATTGGGTGCTAGGGTGGGAGATGCAAACCCACTCCCGCCTCGCCATGTAGCCATACCTGCCAAGAAGGTCTATAGACTTCTTGTAGCTTCATCGCAGTTTAATTGGATCCAGTTTTCAAGAGGACTTCTCTGTAGCCACTTGCTTGATCTCCTATGTCGGATAATTAGGACAATGGAAGCCTTCTTCAAACATAGATTTGTTACCGAATGGACCAGGACGCCACCACAATCTAATGTAAAGTAACAACATTTTTTAGACAAAAAATAAAATAACAACATTTTTCATTAAAAACTAGTTAGTACTAGCAATGTCATACAAAGAAGCTACAACATTATACACCAACACTTTAAAAAAATAATAATAATAATAGAGGTTGCTCAATCATACATGTTGTCTCATTATTGATATGGACTAATATATTGCAAGTGCATTTGTTGTTGGTGGTGGTGTGGGCCTTGTGGGAATACTCAACTCTTTTGACTCTTTCGTATATAGACGATGTTTCCTCTCTCTCCCATACACAACCCAAAAGATCAAAGAGAACTTCACAGCAAAAGAGACCATTATTAATCCAACATAAATCCATCTAGTATAACGTCGTAGAGCAGGACAATGGTCGTTATATATGTAACTGAATGTTTCACGAACAAAGGTACAGTCTTGTAGGTCAATAAGGGATGGGGCATAATTGTATAAGGCGTTGCCCACATTTATTGCAGCGGATATTTGGTTTGAGAATGTTGGGGTTAAACGGCCTTGTGTCATGCATATTTCTGTTGCTGAAACTTGGCACACGAAGTTACCATACACCTGCATCACACGCAAACTAACATTAATTAACCACAAATGCTAAAAATGTTTCGTCAACTTATTTGGTCGCATCACTCCGGACAATAAATAAGATGGTTGACACAAGTTAAATATGTGCTTTATTGCATTCAATTGATTGTTAATGCAAATGAATACAATAACATGTTTTACTCATTAACCATCTATTGAATGCAATGATCTGAAAATAGTAGTTAATGACATTTCAAATTGTGATTAATCATATGCAATGAATGATTAAAAAGTCACCACACCTTACTATATTCATTAATCATAATTGACTCCATTTTTATACTCCAATTAACCATCTAATTTGTTGTTGAAATTTTATATGAAATTTGTGTGTGAAAATAACTCAACTCTAACACAAATGATGTGCAATATACGATATTTTGTGTGTTTTATGAAGGTTAGGTTCAATTAACTTACCTGTGTTGCATTGCTTAGGTTCACTTCACCAGAATCACATTGTCTATCTGTCATGTCAGGATGAAAAGGATCACAAAGGAGAGGCATCAGGGGACCAGATTGATTGTAATAAAGTGGCGTGAAATTGGGTGCAAAGTTGATGTTAGAGACATTGGTAATAACTTGGTTCACCAAGTTGACTAGTTCAGAAGTAACTTCTTTGCTTCGTAACAATGTTTCTTGTGCAGTGGCTTTGTCCACACAGGGTAGAATATCGTCTAGTGCCGTATTTGCAGTAGGATATTGGATCCATTCATTCATGGCTACACATGTATCTGCTGTCACACTACCAATACAGGAAGAAAAAATAAACGGATTAGCTCCATATAATTAAATCGCAAGTTCCCTATCTGCCAAATTAAAAGGAAAAAAAGTAGCAGGACATAAGGTTGGCTTAGTGGTTCGGCTGAGGGAGTTCGGAGTGGAGAGATAATAGGTTGTGGGTCCGATCTCCACCCTCGATAAAAATTCTAACGATGTTAAATAATCTCTGAAGTGATCTTTAAAATTTAAGGATATGACATCGTTGAATAATGTTCAAACATGAATACAATTTTTTCCTGCCATATTGTTGTCTATCAGCAATATAACTAGGTCAATAAAATGGAAAAACTATTGAATTCAGATTTAACTATTTTAGGGAAACTTACTTGTGGAGAATAAGGAACAAACCACATAAGATAAGGGTGCCAGTAACAAGAAACCATCCTGCGATTACCAAGCTGCAATTATTTATGTCAAAAAGCTTTTGATGAGAAAATGTGATGATAAGAAGAGTTATGTTCAATAGCAAATAATCACAAAATATCTCACTTACATATACACAAGGAGCTGCATGCCAAAAATTGAGAACACTGTAATAACAAGTCAGACCATAAATTAATACCACATTAACAATTAAGAAATTAGTTATGCATCTAAATTGGGATTTAGGGACTTACAAAATCCAAGAAACGTCAAGACTAACATAACTGCAGCAATTATGATAAGTGCCAGCCTCCTGTATTAGGATCACCATATTAATTTTAGAGATTAACTTTCATACATACACTGTTAATGTAAATTATGTCGACAAATCATAACCACTCATATGTATGATTTTAGACGTAATTATGATTAAAGTTGAATATTTTAATGGTTATAATTCCCTACAGTGCAAAAAACATTTACACTAATAGTGTATACAGATTAAATTCTTAGTTTTATGGAGCAAAAAAGAAACAAAAGAAAATCAAATATCTAGCCGAAAGCCTAATAATAAAATCATTACACAGAATCTAAGAGATCTTGTATGTTGTCTGAGTTCTCCTTTGTCTTATCAGAAATTGTAGCAACAGAAGTATTGATATCAGTTTCCGCCTCATCGATATCAGTTTGAACATTAGTAGGGAGAAAAACACGATCGATTCCGACCAGTTTAGCTTGAGCAAGGTAATCAGAAACATTTCTCAGTTTATCAACTGCAGAATCAGCTTGATATACAACATACTGCAATGTCGCTGTTGTGCTGCGATGAAAACTTCCTTGTCCAATATAAAGAACTGCACAACCAATCCTATTAAAACCAAAAGACATGTAATTTTGTAATGTAAATTTAAATAAACATGAAATCAGTAAAACAAAAGAAGAGAGAAAGATGTTTTACAATGTTGTAAATGTGAACAATATTAGAAGAATAAGGGAAAGTGTATAGTATGTTGATGAATAACCATAAGGCTCCCTTTTTCGACAGAAGTAAGAAACAATGAGAAGTAGTAAGCATAAGCCAAAGCCCAAGAACCAGATTGTTGCAATGCTGAATATAGGAATTGCAGAATATGCCACAGACTGCATTCAATGAAAAGGAAAAATAGTGAGTGGAATTAAATTTGTATGAAACTCACAATACTAAGAAACAAAATTTAAACAAATAAAAATACACAACAACAAAAACAACAAGTCAGAACTTAAACTATCATCTATTCTTGCTGTTGTCATAACTAGCAAAAACTAATATATTTCCCATTTCATACTTGCATAAACTTTAAGCAGCTATTCATGCCATTGAAATAGCTCACTCAAGAGGATGGTTCAATTTTAGGGTAAATAAACTAAAAACTTCCGTACTAGTTTGCAAAATAAACTAAAATACCCTTCAGAAACTAAGCTGAAATTTGAAACCTTACCTTAACTATACTGAAAAGTAAAACAGAAGAAAGGAGTAATAACGAATTAATAGTGAGCTTACAGCCCAATAATGATGGTCAGTGATATTCCAGCCATTAGTGTACTTATTGAAGCCATCTAAAGGATCTTTTCTTCGTGTTCTCTCTGCAGCTAAGGGAAGTGGTGAGTTCTCGTATGGTGCCGCAGCTATTCCATCCAACTGATAAAATACTACACCATTTCCCTCATTTTCATTCCCTACAAAAAATTAAAATTAAAAAAATACAAAACTTTTCTGCTTTAAATTTTAGCAAAAAGAAAAGTAAAAGCAAGGAGTGAGTGAGAACAGCTATAACATCCTGCATTGTCAATAAATAAAAATTAATTTTATTTTATTTTATTTTTCACGTTTTTAGTCAGTGAGAAGTGAAGTAGTACTACCTGAAGTGAGTTGTGTCTGAGAATGTGATAACAAAGAAGAAGTGGAAGAGTGAAACAATAAGGAGAAAAATGTGACAGAAAAACAAAAATGAAGTAACCGGCGGTAACAAAACATTATGTTGGAGAAAGAGTGGTGTGTGTGTGTGTGTGTAGAGTGTATTGTTCTGAACTCTGTGAGTGTGTGTGGTTTGGGAAGAGAACAGAGTGTGAACAGAGCTAACGGTTGGAAAACGTGACCTCTTAGAGAACGGCGTTTGACCCCACCATTACCAAATGCCGCGATAATTTTAATCAAACATATTTACGGAGCAGCTCCGTATAAAATAAAAGTGTGCTTACAAATACTATAACGTTCAAGTTACTAAATATATATATATACTTTGCATATAAAGTACACGGTTTGTATATAAATAATTCTTTAATGAGAATGTTTCCAAAAACGGTTAAGTAAAAGCAAAATCCTTAGAGGAATTTTCGATGATCTTGTGATGTTTGTTGATCAAATGACAATAGTTAATCATCAAAGTGTATTTCACTGCAACCCATATGGATTTGTAAAATCATGTATTAGCACTCAAGTCTTACTGATTTTTGGATTTTTGGCTACAGTCCTTCAAAACAATTTTTAATTCTTAAATATTTTCGTACTATTGAATTTTGTTAAGTTTTGTTAAGGTCAGGAAGTAATTAAGTTGTTCCGTAGAGAGGGCAAGAAAGATAAACGGTGCAACGTTAATTGATTGGGCTCATTCCCCGATGCAATTTCAGTACCACTTTTGACTTTAATGCAAAAGTGTTGAACAATTTTTGTGTCCTTGTCCTAATTTGCCCCTTCTTTTTATGCTTGAACGAACTCAATGGTCTGGAAAAATGTTCCTTTCCCCACCGAATCACATCCTTTCTTTGTTGTTTACAAATTACAAGAAACAAAATTGGACTCTATCTTCCTTCTAGTTTTTAAGTTATTTTACACATAAAAAATGTTACTTTGGATATAATTTTTTTAACACAATGATAAGATACTTATGTATTACTTACGTATACATTTTTTGCGATAAGTACACATATATTATATTATTAATTATTCAAACAAAAACACCAATTATTTATTTTATTTATTGTAAATTGAGCGAAATAGTTTGGCATCTGATTAATTATGTAAATAGAATAGGAGATAGGATGGCTCGTGTTAGCAAAATATGGGTTAGTACGTAGAGACGGTGAGGAGGTTTGAGTTGAACGATCAAACTTTTTTTTGGATATAGTTATCTCGATATAAATTTGGATTATTCTTAATTAGTTCTAATATACGAGGTATTTACATAAATAAATTACTTTATTTGAAATAACATTGACAACACTTTTTGAAAAATTCAACCCGAAAGTACTTACAAACACAACGTATATTACTATCTCTTATACTAAATATAAGAGAGAAAGCTAATTGAATGATCGATTAAAATATCATGATATTATTTCGCTCACGTTTAAGCTGCAAAGCATCATAATTTCCTTCTTCCTGTTTCAAAATTTAACAACAATGTATAAGGTAGCAAAAGCATCGTAATACCTAGTGATAACCGGCGTCGGAATCAACGTCATAAAACTATAAAAAAAAAATAAAAAAAAAATAAAAAAAGATTTTCCCTAGTCAATCTCACCTGGTACATTCAAGCAATGAGTGTCAAGAAACTCATTTTCGTTCTCCGCCTCGTCTTCACAATTGGTCCACGTGTCGACGATCGTGAAAGTCTCCTCAAATAAACCAAACTTTTTCCCTCACGATAAACTGTCCAATCACATCAACGAATTCGTCCAAGGTATACTCGAAGGCGAGACACGTGTCCTCACTACTCGATGATAATGGAAGAGGTTTTCAAAGACACAATATTTTAAACAACAAGTGCTCGAGAAAAATTGGTTCTGTAATACGAGTCTAATTTAAATTTAAAAATCTCAATAAAATTCATCCACTTTTAATCTTCGGTCATGTCTACTCACCACAAAGAGATTATGTGGACTTTATTGTCATTTTATAGTGGTATATCAATTTTTATTATTTGATACATCATTTTTATTTAATAATAATTTACAAATAAAAATATTTTACCTCGTATCATCATTTCTTCGTTTCCTTCTCAATTTGTCTCTAAAGTGGAGCATTCAAAATGATTGGAACATCAATTTCAATATCCTCTATTGTATCCACAAGTAATATAGCTAGTTCCAACTCCAAGTTATAATTAAACTTTTTTCAATTTTTTTATATTTCTAGGTTAGATATATTTTTGTACAATACGAATTTGTAAGACCGAATGTGTAGGTTTTGTTAGCACATTTGTTTGTTTGTAAATGAAATTGGTGCTAAGAATTACTATTTAGATGCATTATTGTTTTGTTTTCATTCTCTTCCTATTGAGTTGGGAAAGACAGTTGAGGAGCAGATGCTGATGGAGAGGGTTGAGGAAAAAGGTTGATGTTGAGAAAACGCAAATGCATGGATGCTGAGAATCAAGCGAAGGTTGTCGTGGCAGAAAGTAAATTGAAATTAAGGGAAGGACAAACGCTGCAGAATGGGCCGAAAATTGATGCAGAAACGAAGATGATTGCGATGCAGAGAGATAAAAAGGGAGAGAAGGAGGGAATTAGAGTGAGGAATCAAGTGAAGGTTATTGATATCCTTGCATTAATTATTTAATGTTGTGGAAGATTTTGATAAAAATTATAGGTAAGGTTACTAATTATATTTTTATTGTTATATATAAAAACAAAAAAGTTAAATGTATAGTGTTTAAACGTATATATAAAAAAGTTTGAAGTCTGATACTTTTCTTTATAATTAAAAATGGAGGGAGTATCTTTTCTTTTTTATTTAAAAAAAAAAACTTCACTCTTTTCTTATAAGAAAATTTTGTACTAGCAATAGAATAAATATTCATTTTATAGGAAGTTATCTCATATTGTGTGTGCAATCACTCTGTCTCAACCATTTGATCCAAATTTTATGATTGAAATTTTTGTTTAAAAAATGGGCCATGAAATGCACAATTTTTAATGTAAATCTTCTATCACGATCCGCATTGTGGCCAACCCATGTACAGCCATAGTAACAATGCATCTATTCCAAATTTAGTTTACCAGCCATAATTAAAGTTTTTGACATATCTGTGATCTTATTACACTATAATACTTTCAACCTTTTCATTTTTTAAAAATGAAACAGTTAATTAAAACTTCACAAGTGGGTTTAATTTGAAGTATTGGCTATAATACTATAACAATTATGGACCATTTCTTTGTCAATTAAATTTATGGACAGCATAGGTACAAGAAGCAAACTGGGAGCTATACAAGAACCGAAAAGTAGCAGAACCATTTCCGTTTGAGAAAAAGGAGGCAGAAGCACAGAAAGCTGAAGCAGAGCTATATGCATAATAGCAGTTGGTCAAGCTCAAGGAGAGTTCATAACAACACTTCTCAATGCACTTGGAGGAAACTACTCCGCTCTAAGAGACTATATGATGATAAATGGTTGCATGTTTGAAGAAATTGCTAAGATTAACGCTGATGGAATACGTGGATTTGATGCTAAGTTTTAGTATTTGGACTAATGGTGGAGAAATAACAGAAGGTGGTGGTGGTGCTATGGGCATGACACGTTGCCACCTTTGTTTAAGACAGTCCATGAACAAACGGGAATGTTGCCACCTCTTTTTTTTTTAGAATTTTGTTTTTTTTTGGTACAGCAGGATTTAAATTTATATTCACCGTTAAAACATGTTTAATTATTCTTTTTACGATTTCAATTTCTTTGTTAGATTATAAATAATATTTAATATTAATTATTTTATTAAACATTGATCGGAAGCCCTTATATATCAAAAAATTTAATATAATTTTTTTACTAATCAACTTAATATTTATCAGCACAATTCTCAACTTAATAAAGTCGATAATGTGTGTGGTTAGAAAAGGATCCAACCCAAATAGTTAGCATGCCCTCAGATATATAACCCAATAAATTAAATTAGCCCTTACAACATAATACACATTAATGCTACCCCTAAAGTAAAAACTAATACACATTAAATTAGCCCTTACAACTAATACACATCAATGCTACCTCTAATGTTAAAAACATCCACATACAATTAATTCACTTTAAGAAAATCTAAATCATATTTTGATTGCCTCTCTGATGTGGGGGTACCTATGAGCCCATCGAGAGAAACCTGCACAACAATGAAGAGTTAAAGAACAAGAAATAACTTTTAGAAAGTCTTTAATGCTCTATAACTAAATACATAGATACTGACCAGCAGATATAATCTCAGATAGATCCATATCCGTTTTAGTGTCCTGCATACATTATAACAAACAACCAAGGGTTTAGTCAGCTTTCAGAAGGGCTATTTAGAATGAAAGAGTATGTAAGTTCCAACTATATAAAATGCATAACAGAAGGAAATGATGTTAAAACCAATGTGGTAAGTGGTAACATGTGATAGTCCCCAACAACGATTCTTGTTCTTTACTCGTTGATAATATTCATCCCTATAATTCACATAGTAACATGTTTTATTGAGCTTATTAGATTATAAATAATGGCGTTTTAGCAGATGAGATGCCTGACAAGTTCATATATAATCAAGTTAGTCTCTCAGCTACTTCTAAAAAAGATTGAGAATAGTTTAGGACTATTTATCACACTTCAATAATTTGAAGGTTTGTTAAAAAATCTTTCATCAATACGCTGCAGAAACTAATGAAGTGGCTACATCTATGTTTCACAGGAAAATGTTTAAGTGGTCCTACTTGAAATCAGGCAGACATGTCAACAATTTGAATAGCTCTTTCGATAAAATATTAGGTCACACTATATATATATGATGTGATGGGATGAAAAAATAGAGAGAGGGAGAGCTGAAAGGATTTTCAAAATTAAAGGATAATATCGCATAAGTTTAGCGCACCAACGATTGTACTATATGGAGTACAAAGACGTATAAATATACATATTAAATATGATGTAGGGAAGAACATGTAATAACACTAGAGAGATAAGATAATGAATGAAGGTTATTTTGATATGAATTAATATACGAAGAATCGGTAAGAGGTAATATTGAAGCAAAAATAAACAACTTAATGATGATTCCTACCAGCATTCCGCAACAAAAATCTTCTGAGTCAATTCAACAGTATAATTTCAAAAAGGTTTAATTTTACATATACTGAAAGGGAATTTGTTCACCTGTTCTGGTGAAGCCAAACATCTTGCAATGAGCTGATAAAGACTGCTAAGAGTGCCACGGTTAAAATTGGGAAGGTTTAAAAGAGCCTCTTCGGATGTATAATCAAATATCAGTGCACAAATGCTTGAAGCCATCATCATACTTGATATGTCATCAGTATTTTCTACAGACCATGTTTAAAACAGCTGTGTTACTACATAATTTCAATTCAATATACAATAAACAAATAAACATTGAGAATTAGCACTGATGGTATTTGCCAAATTTAAAATCACTGATAGAAGGATAAGTTAGCAACATTTATAAAATTTATTTAGTTTGGAAGCATTTATGCATTAGGATTTTTCCAATTTTAAGAATCATACTTTTCTCTTGGGTCCTATAATAAGAACAAGACCAAACATAGCCACTTAGGGTCAGTTTACTTCGTAAAAACACTATGTTTTCATGTTCTATAATTTGCGTTAATATTACTTGCTAACAAAGAGGTGAGACTCATTTAATGTTTTCACCAAGTACATGGACCCTTAATATCCCAGGAAAAGGTTGGGGTTAACTCCAAAATCCCCACTCTTCGATTAGTCTTCATGTAGTGAAACTTATGAAAGGAAGCTAAAAACAACTGATGAGCCTTTAGTAAGTTGTTTTTCATAAGTTCTTCCAAACACTTACAAAAGTTTTTATAAGACAAGACCAAATACTCTTCCAAAATCCAAAACCTCTCGGTTCTTGATCATGGTATATCCTAGCACAACTGAATGATGCCCTAGGTTTCCCCTTTCAAGATTCAATTGTGTTTTTTTGGTGTTTTGGTTGTCACAAATTAACTTCGCTCTCACTCATTAATATTTGATGACAAATACTAGTTTTGACATCAAAAGTTGTACTCATTCTTCAGTCCATATCACACAAACGAAAACAATGATAAAAATATTGAACAAGGTTAGCACAATCTCTATTGCACTGAGGAACAGAAAACACCATAAAAGCACAACTATGATTGGCTTTACTTGCAGTCATAGAACAACTTAGGGTGATATCTCTTCTACTAAATCTCTAGACTTATAACTTTGCGTCCGCTCACAAATCGATTTAATTCTTGTTAATGATGTCCATCTTCACTTTGTAATGAAAACACTAATTCTAATAGCACTAATTTGATCATATATGATAGCGCAAAATGAAAACACTAATTCTAATAGCAGCTACCAAGTACATACCTGACCAATAAGCCAATGCTTTAAGAAGATCAACAAAAGCTGATTCATGTAACATCAACCGCACTTTGTCTTTCTACAGTCCAAAAGGTGCAACTTTTGTCAGGATTTTGCTTAACTAATAATAGTATATCACAAGGCTGGTTATTATAATGAGAACATCACCTTCAGAAGAAGGTTCATTATTGTATCACATGCCAAGAAGACACAACCATCATCCTCAACCATATAACTACTTGATCCAATTAACTTACTGAGACAATCTAAAACCTGTAAATAGACCCATTATATTTAGCCAAACAAAAAAAACTGTTAGTAATGTTGTGAAATTCATGTTGGTATATAAACAATACAATATAAATAAAACTATGCAATGAGCAAGTTACCATTACCATTTTGTTGATTTATTCGTAAAGGTCCTCCTTTAAGTTAAAATGAAGTTATAAACTGACCAAAAAAAGATGGAAGAGGAAACAAAGACTAAAATATAAATATTAGAACCAGATAATAACTTACAGCATTAAGTCCTCCACACGAAGCCAGAGCTTTGCATCCTTCAACCTCCATAGTAATTTGACACAACAAAGGTAGCAGAAAGCAGACAGAGTGGAAGGGCCTGCAGCAAATAATTTATTTAAGCAAAAGCTATTCAGGCCCCAAAATACACACTGAGCAAAAGATTTACAAATAGCTATCTATTATTAATGATACCTTTGCTCATCTGCACCTTCAATAGATAGCATATACCCTAAAATATCTCGAACCTTTTCCTTGCATGCAAGTGGTGCTTCTGCTAGATAGCTGAAACAAATACACAATAATAGTTCTTAAATCGTAATAATTCCTCTCAAAATTGAAGTTAGATTTCAAAAGCAATGACAAAAACCTCAACTAAGGTTCAAGTTTCAACCATCATATCATACACTATGCATCAAATATAAGATACTTGTTTTGGTTTTAACCCTCCGGTTCCAAGGGGAATGGGGCCCTAGTAATCCAGACTTCGGTCAAAAGGTAAATAAACCCTTTTCAAGAATTGTTCTACCCAGGATTGAACTCGGGTTCTTCCGAACTATTCATCTTTAACTGAAGTATAGTTCATCTTTAACTGAAGTATAGTGATATAAATCCTTTCTTGACCCTTTAAGCTTTTGGTTCTTGGCATACTATCAAGACTTAAATTTCAAGCTTGAACTACCCTTGCATGAAGAGTGAGTGAAATATAAAAGCAACCTTCAAACTCCACCTAATATAAGCTTCTAGAATAGTTAATCAGTGACAAAAACCACCTTTTCTAGTTCTCTGGAGGATGGGCATGGAGATTGAAGAAACAACGAAGTATTTCACATTAGCTAAGATTTTCGTACAAAGCCTTAGGAAAATAGATAAAACTTGTGTTTATCCTTTCCTGATGCAATCATTGTAAGATAGAATAACAAAATCTTAATCAGAGCATGAAAAACACCAGGTTAAAATGTCTATCATTTTTTTGACTGCCATTCAACATCACGTGCTAAATTAATAAATTGGATAAAAATGTCTGACACATTATTAGAAGTTTAGAATTAAATCATTCAAGGGAATAGTAAAATGTCAATACATAATCTCACACCTATCCATCCGGTGCTAAATGTACAGGTAATGAAAAGAGGCAATGTTAAATATCATACCTCCCAATAATTCGCACTGACGCAAGCAAATCATCCCCTTTCTTTTGGCCATGTACCTGTATAATTTCACCATTATACATTGCTGAGATATATTAAGAGTTAAAATTATCTTAGAAAACTAATTATCGCCAGCAGAATTACCTTTGCATCTTCTAAATACTCTAGCACAACAGCAATTGTCTCATTAAGTTGTAGAATCAGCTTTGTTAATGTGCCTTCATCGAGGACATCCCCTATAGAGCATTAGTGATTAAAATACATTATATCAAATACACAAGAACAAGCCCACAACTTACAAAGTCTCAAATATGAGATGAGAATCACATTTCAAGAAATCAAGATTGCAATAGAAGAGATTAAACACATTGTCGATACAAATAGGGAAAAGTATAACTAGTAAAACCAAAATTTGCACAATATTAACCATCACCAAAGATAACAGGGAAAAAACTGAAAAAAAACTGAGCACCAACCGAACTGTATGGGTGTAAATATTCAGTTTGGTTCGAATTATAAGAGAGAAAATCTGAACCAATCAAAATTAGTTGGTTTGGTTTTTGCAACAAATTCTCACGAAATCCGAACCAAACCAAATGAATGAAAGAACTGGTTGGTCTGGTTCAGCTCAATCGGGTTGACAATAATAAAAACTTATTTTAAAAAATCTAAAAATTAATTTTATTAAAAACACTATAGATTTTGTTTTTTTTTTTTTTTTGCTATTAAAGCAAGTATATAATTTATAATAAAGAAAAATAATATATTGATTAAAATATATATGAATATAACATACTTTTTAAGATAATACTATTAATATAGTGTGAAATAAAATAAATAGCAATAAAGTATAATGGTTTGGTTCAGGTTTCATGAGATTGGTTTTGAATGACGTGGAATCAATACTCGAACCAATAGGGTTAGGATTTTAGTGGTTTGGTTTACATCCAAACATGAAAAAATAAAATAAAAAATCAATTTATCACAATGGTTTGGTTCTAACTATTTGGCCCTAAATGTTGAAGAACAACATAGATTGTGTTAGAATATTTTTATTAGTTATTATTCTTATCACATCACATTAATGCACAGGAGTATTTTTCAGTCTTTATCTCTGTTTTCCTCTTACTTTACCTAAATACCTTTAATTTCAACAGTATGATAACAAATGAGATTAAATTTGAACAAATGGGCATTTTTTGAGTTATTATTATTTTTCCTAAAAGTGGAAGACAAAATTGCATTTAAAGGCCAAGTGAATGGCAGAGTATATACCATCATTTTCACCAACATTTGAAATGAGTTTTATTATCTTCTCAACCAAAGAGTAGGCAACAGCCACATTCCGTTGCTTAAGAGAATATGCCTCAGCAGTAGCTGAAGTATCTTGAGGCGCTTCATATTTTAAATAGGCTAACTCATTCAGAAGAACAGCAATTTCAACCCTCGACTGCTCCAGCACAAGCAACAGACACCTAAAAAGACAATGTGTAAGAAAAAACACTAAAACAGCAACAAGCCCTCATCCATGGACTTAAAAGTTAGCATTTAACAAGCAAAGTTTACATGTCAGCTGGAGTTGGATCTTGTGTGTCATTAGTGTTTACTTGGCTAATCAACCAATCTTCGCCGAATATGGAAACCATACACTCAGCTAAAATGAGAGCCTGAAGCCTTTCAGCAGGAGCTGCATATGAATGGAAAAGTAAGCAATTAATATAGTTTAGTGTTTTCTTATTTTAGCTCAAATCAATATTGCAGTATACTAGTTCAGAATATCTGCATAAACTTTCATGAGTGTAGGGAGAAAGTGCTTCTCATTTACTACCTTATCTTGAAACTAACTTGCCAGAATTGAGAATATAAGTTCTACAATAATTAATGGTGAATAGTGTCATTGTCAGAGAAGAATAAGCAAACACTTACTGAAAGAGACATCACAACAATACTTAGGGTCCATGACTAATTTTTTATGGCTACTTTAGTTATGATCCTAAGTTAAAATCACTTTCATTAGCGTGATGCTTTTGCATGCCTTATCTAAAAATAATAACAATATCCTCATGAACAGCTACAACACTAATATTACATTCATAATTTTTCAAAACAAATCAAGAAGAACTAAGTGAAAATTGAATTTAAAAGTTTCTTTTCTTGCTCCATTGTCTTCTGTAATGTGAAACCCATTGCATGGCTTATGGAACACTAAATTTCCGAGTAACATCAATCACTTTCCCCTAAACAACAGTTTATTCATTTTTTATTTTTTCTTTCTATATTCAAGAATTTTTCCTTAAGCCTCCTTACAATAATACCAACCTTTTCTTGCTAACATAACAAAACTTGTAGATTTACGCCTTTCATTATGCAAGATTACACCACTTGTATACACCTTTATCAGTTAAGAGACACTGGTAGATTTCCATCTTTAAGTACTTATTACAAAGAGTAACTGAGAATAAAAGGTAAAGTAGTATAATGAATATAATTCAGCAAATTGTCTGAACATACCAACACGATTCTGCAAAACAGCCATGATACCAACACGGACATTGTATGACCAGCTATCTTGAGGCCGTAATTGGAGAGTATGAAGAAGTTGTGACTGAAAATACCAAGATCTAGAAGTCAATTTCATGGCAAATGAATCAAAGTGTGCATAATCTCACCAGGAATACAGGCTGTCAAACCAAAATCGGCACTATTTATACAAAACAAAACAAACTTTTTCAGGTGTGAATACATTAACAGGCAAATTCCCGAGACTTGCATCACAAAGGGGATTACTCAAATAAATAAAACATCACCCAATCTCTAATCCAGAAGCAACATGGTAAAATATTAGGGCACGGAAAAAATCCCCAAATATACCAAATTCAAATGGCACAATTCAGTTAAACAAGCTTTCTTTAATAAGTAAGTAGGAATTTTATTATATTATAGAGATCGTATGACTGAAAATAACAGAATAATAAAATATTACATACCGAACCAGTTGAAGAAAGAATGGCATTGAGGAGGTGGAGAGCTTCGAATTTCAAGGAATTGTGCAACATAGCAAACTGCCTTGCAATTGCAGCCACCTGTAGAGAGTTATGGCAAGAGAAGTTTAGTTAACACGAAGTAAGATCACAAAATAAAAAATGAGCACACAAAAACTCTAAAATACAAATATCTAAAAGTACACTCACAATAACTGAGAGCTCAGATAAGTAATCATTCTGGATTGTGTCTAATGACATCCTGCTCAGAATCAATTGCAAAAGTTTAATAGATATTTCCACCAGATGTGAACCTGCATAATGTTCAAATGTTATGTATTATGATGCGTAGACAAAATCATAGGAACGGAAGTTCATTATTCACATGCTTGTAGTTGTATTTGCAACAGTTAATGGTTACTACAAAGTTATCCAGGTGCAGAAGACGAAAATATCATACCATCTTGTAGAGAAGGCAACTGAGAAGCTAGTACCTTGATGCCTCTCGATGCATAAAATCTCATGATTCCATTTTCTGAAGCTGTTAATACCAAGTATAAAAATTCACAGCATTCTTCAAGAACAGATGAGCCAGATCTAAACAAGAATTTGCAAAATTATAAAGAATATCACTTCTTCAAAACAACAAAAATTAAAGATCGCTGGTATATAACATTAGAACTAAAGCTCAAACGTGTGGGCCACAAAATATCAACAACAACTGAGAAGGCCTATAATTAACAATTTTACACTAGTAGCAGCTAATGTATGCTTTATAAAGGCTTAACAGAAGGTTTAAAATTTTAAATTTCTCACCCATCATTTGAAAATAAACATATAATTGAATTTTATGTAAAGCAAAACTATCTTTAAGATAAAAGGTTCAAGAAAATAACTGCATAACAGCATTTGAACAAAAGTTAAGAAATAATAATAATAATTATTATTATTATTATTTGACAGGAATAGTTCATAGTTAACCTTCAATTTAAACATCAATCAATACTGACAGTTTTTAAAGAAACAACGGACTATATATAATGCAATCAAGGTAATCAAGAAAATTGAGGGGAAAAAATTATAATGAGTCAAGAAATGTGAAAGAAAAGAAAAACACCATACTGGGTGGCCATTACTTCCAATATTAGTGGAATCTTGGAACTCATATCTTCTGAGGATGCGATCTCTGGAACTCGACAAAGAGCAGCAAGAACTGTAACCGATAGGCTCAAATATGCATCCCGATTGTTGTCTCCACCACTGGATATGGTTCCTTTTCCCATACCTGTTCAGTAGAAGATAAGGTCAGTAATTTATTACAAGTTGAATATAGCAGGAAATCGGTGGATAATGGAGGAGCAAGTACCAGTTCTGAGTAGCCGATCAAGAAAGCGAGAACCAACGGCATCATAAACCTTGCAAAGTGAGGAATGATTGTCAGCTTTGCAGAACTTGGTGACCAGAAGAAGCCCAGCAAGGCGTTGTTCGTCTCGCTCTCCTTTCAGTAGTTTCAAGCACTCCTCAAGATTCGGACTATGCTCTTGTCGTGCTTCCTTCACAAATGCCATTCAATTATTAAATATCAAAATCAGTGGGGAATGGAGAGGAAATCAAATAAGAGAAAGATTGAGAGATTGCTCACCATTCAATGGCTTAGGCTTTCACTGCAGAGAACTAAACAAAACTGTCAGATTCAGGGCAGGTCCTAAGATATTTGGTGCCCTGGCCGAATTATAAAAATGAAACCTGTTATATTTTTTCTTGCAAAAACATTAATAATTTATTCATTATGATCAACATTCTTTAAAAGAACATTTGCAACTCACGATTTCAAGGTTACAGTGCAAAAACCACATGAAGATCAATCTCAAATAATAGAAAAAAATCAAGTCACATTTTTTGAAAAAATCCCTTCTCCTCCTCCTTCACAAAATAGGCACGGTGTTTCAAAAAAAAAATCAACATAATAATAATTCAATGAAACAACACACCAAAAAAACAATAAAAACTAAACTAAAATGTTCAAAATAAGAATCAAAACAACCATTGAAACAACATAAAAGAAGAATAAGTAAGAGAAAAAACTTGGTAAGGACGAATAGAAACGAACCAGATATAAACGATTTAGAAAGAAGAATGGACGATGCCGGTTGCCGGAAAATGCTGCCGGAAGGTGGAAGGTTGGTGGTCTTGGGTGATGGCAAAGTCAGGATGGTTTTGGGGTTTTGGAGTTTTGGAATAGTGAGAGACGATAGATAGAAGTGAGTGTAACACTGTTTGTTTCCGAGGAAAGTTAAGGGAAAGAATAATTTTCCCTTGTTTGGAACAAACAAAAATGACAAAGAAAATAAAAAGATACATTCGCCCCACATAAATATTATTTCCCCCACACATATTTTATTACACATTTTCATAAATATTTTTAGTTATAAGGGTCTTTATGTCATTTATTAAATGTATATGTCTTTCTTTTCTTCTATTTTTACTCTTACCAACGAATTAAAAAATATTTTCACTTTCTATTCAGTTTCAATCATTTAACATTATCTTTTTTTTTTCACTTTCTTTTATAATCCAAACACACAAACCTATTTATATAGTTTTTAGTTTCAATAAAAAAAACTCAAATTAAGATAAAAAAAATCATTTCAACTCAATCTTAAATCGACATGTTTTATTTTAAAACTTTATTTTTAAAATCATAAATCATAAACTTGAAAACAACTCATAATAAGTCTTAAGATTTTAATAATTTTAATTTATAGCGTTGTGTCTAAATAGATGCAACAATAACATCTATAATTAATATTTATATAAATTATCCAGACATTATAAAAATAATT